>PVJC01000188.1:121691-151857 GCA_004026665.1 Murina feae
GTTGGGGGGGGGGCAGGCCTGCAGGGGAGGGAAGTTATGGGGGACCCAGGCCTGCAGGGGAGAACAGTTGGGGGGGATCATCCTGGCAGGGGGAGGGCAGTTAGGGGAAATCTGGCTGGCATAGCAGTTAGGCATTGATCAGGCTGGCAGGGGAGTGGTTAGGGGTAATCGGCAGGCAAGAGGTTGGAAGCCAGCAGTCCTGGATTGTGAACGGGATATTTAAAGGGTGCAGGTTGGGCTGAGGGACACCACCCCCACCCCCCACTTCCACTCCAAGCACGAATTTCATGCACTGGGCCTCTAGTTATATTATATTGTAGTAATATTCCACAATTTACTTTTCTAATATTGACACAGAGTTTTGAGTTTGAGGCTATTAGCAATAGTATGGCTATGAATATTTTTGTGAATATGTTGGTGCACACTATTTCTACCGGTACCTTTTATATCTAGAATTTTATTTTATCTTTTTTAAAACTAGTAAGTTAGTTTCTGACTCTTCATGGATGCTGGCAGATGACATGAGACTCCTGGGTCAGAGACAAATAAATTAACTTCTCATGACCTAACATGCAGCATGAATATCAACATGTTTGTGTCAGTTTCCCTTCCTGCCACCAAACAAGTATCAGTGGTGAAGCAGACAACTAAGATGGGTGCCTGCACACATGAGCTCAGTGTTGAATAGAACCGTTATGAGAAAGCAAATTTTTCTTTTTTAGATCAGATAACAAGCTTTCAAAATTTTATCATTAAATATAATGTTGCCTCTATGTCATTATTATTTTTATTATTCTTATTGAAGTATATTTTAAACAGAATATAGCACATAGATTTTAAGTGTGAATATTAATGGTTTTTGATAAATGTATATGGACCCCACAAAGCTGCCAAGTTTCCTAGTCTCTAGGACACATCCTGTATAAAACTGACCCCCTTCCATGTAGGCAAGATCTGTAACTATAACTAAATATCACTCCCTTAATTTATGTTATGTTAATAGTAAAATAGATTTTACAGATATAATTAATCTTTCTAATCAGTTGAATTCAATGAAAAGGGAGAGTATCCTGAGTAGGTCTAACCTAATCAGGTAGCTATAAAATAGACAGAAGCAGCAGACTGTCTTCTTTGGTCCATAAGATAGTCAAGCATGATATGAACTGCCTATGGAAGAGTCACATGGCCAGGACCTGAGATTGATCTTTAGGCATTTGAATGATTCCTGGTTCAAAGTCCGAAAGATACAAGGATTTTAGTTCTAAAGGTGCAAGGAACTGAATTCTTCCAACAATCAGAGGAACTTAGAAGGGGACTCTGGACTTCAGATGAGAGTTCAGTCCCAGCTGACACTCTGACTTCAGCCTTGTATGACCCAGAGAAAAGGACTCAGTTGCGTCATGCCCACACCTCTGATCTATGAGGACTGTGAGATAATACTAAACAGGTATTATTTAAACCACGACATTTATGGTAACTTGTTACACAGCAAGAGAAAACCACTACATTCCATCATGCCTTTTCCCAGTGAATTCCCTCATTCTAGAAGCTGTTCTGATTTCAATCAGTATACCTTAGTTTTGCCTTTCCTAGAATTTGATAAAAATTATTAATGTATAAAGAAAATATTTTGCCTGACATCTTTTATTCATATTTTTGTGTGAACCAGCTGTTCTTGTTATTGCTTAAGTATTTTGTTTTATGAGTATATTGCAATTTGATTATTTACTCACCTGGTTTTGAACATTTGGATTGTTCTCAGATTGGGGATATTACAAATAAACCTGCTATTTTGAACATTCTTATCCACAGGTATTTGTAGACATGTGTGTCATTTCTTTGAAATAAGTGCCTGAAGTAAAATTGTTGTGTCACAGGTATAAGATATTGATAAGTTGTTTTCCAAAGTATTGCAACATTTGTCACTCCCACCAGCAATCCATGATCATGCCTCTTACTCCACAACTTGCCAGCACTTATTATTGCCAGGCTTTTTATTAGGCTCTGCAGGAAGACTGCCAGAATTTGAATCCTGGCACTGACACTTACTGTATAACCTTGAGCAAGTTATTCTCTACACCTCAGTCTTATTTGTAAACTGAGAAAATATTAGTACCCGATCCATAAGGTTGTTTTGATGACTGAATGAGTGTATTTATGTAGTATACTTATAATTGTGCTTGATATCTAATATATAAATAAATTATTAGTTAGTATTTTTACATTTGCATACATAAAAAAGTTGCCCTACAATTTTCCTTGTATTCACCTTTTTTAGTTTTGGTAACTTAATAAATAAGCACCAGTGTATGTTAACTTTCATATTCTCTAGTAAATTTCATAAAATCTTAAATATTTGGTAAAAATTGTGATTCTATTATTTTATTTTGGAAATATTTTTAACTTCTGATTCTATTTTGTAATTGTTATGTGAAAATTTTTCTCTCAGTGTAAGATTGGTAAATTATATTTATCCAGGAATTTATTAATTTTACCTAATTATTCATACTTACCAACTCATTTTAAAAATAATACCTTAAGGTTATTTTTGTATCTTTAAGTATGAACTTAATTATTTCCTATAATTGTCTGATTTCTGATGGGGACATGGACACTGAGCATACAGACCTTTTGGCTGCAGCTTTTTGTAGGGGAGTTCTCTATTAGATTCCGTACTTTAGTCTGGCTCTAGACTATATGTTTTATCTCTCATACATGCTGTAGCCATTAAAACTAACATGCAAAGTCTCTAGGATTTGAAACATATCATCAGAGTGGTTTAGGCACTGGATCACCTCCCAGAGTTCCTGCTTTCACTTCATATTTTCATCCCTATTGATTCCCACCTTTAAAACATTTTTTATTTTTTTGGCCATCTCATTCTTACTAAAATTTTATCTTAATTTTTTTTAATTTGCCCAGATTATTAGTCATCTTTTTCAGTGGATTTTTTAAAAAAGAGTATCCAGTCTGTCATACTATTAGGAACTGAAAACAGTTATATTTTCTTAATAATTATAAAATCCATCCCTTTCTTCTGCCTCACCAACAGCCTCCTAAGCTCAGTCCCTCATTATTTCTCACCTATATTCTGATTTCACTCTTCTTCACCTTGTGGTTATGTCAAATTATTATGAAATTATCTTTAAGTTTGGCATAAAATCTAAATTTCTTGGAGGAAACAGAGAAGGGATGGTCAATAATAGATGAATAAAACTGAATAGGGTGCTATAAGGAAGAAAAGCCTATTATAGAATGGATCAAATAAATATATAGTACAGGCTATAAGGCCATGAAGTTATATCACTTTATTTTTTAGTTTAAAAACATAGATTTCTATTTTGAATTTGAGAAAAAACAACAACACAAATTTTCTAAGTTTGTCACTTTGTGTTTTAGAGCACATAAAGTTATTGGCTTAATCAAAAAAGATCTTTGACAGCAAGTTTCAAGTACTTACAAATGCATAAGCCTTCTTGTCCATGAATAGAATAAATAGAGAGATGGATACACGCCTCATTATGGAAGTCTTCCTGAATGATAATTCTATTGCAGATGGATAATAATATATTGCCTCTCTTTGCCATTACTGAGCATTAGATTGTTATTAACACTTTGTTTCACTTTCTATTACCTACAAAGTAATAATAAGGAGAGAAGTAGGTTCTCCTTTCCATAATGAATTTTTAAAGTTAATTTTTTAAAATCATTGTCTAACATACTGTGATTTTAAAAGCATGTGATTAGTTTTCCTGATCAATTAATTTAATACTAATTTAAAAATATACAATCTTAAATGATAAGTACAAGTTCAAGAAAATAATGGATCAGATAATATACTACATTACTTTTCATATTTCTGTACAGTGTGCAAGAGACACACACACACACACCCTCACACACACACACCCTCACACACACACACCCTCACATACTCACACTCTCACACACACTCACACTCACACACACTCACTCATACACACACACATCTGTATCAGCGATGCAGTTTAGAAAGTTCCTGGCACTTCATGCTCCTAGACAGAAGGGGGAGTTTTTGTTGCTAACATATCAATACATCTAATATATTGGCAAAATGTCATTTAGCAAAAATCTTTATCGAAAAGCAAATTTCATGAAGAATATTATCATGGTTATAATCTGATGAAGAAGCACAGCTGTTAAAGTAAGAGTGTTGATATAGATGTTTTGGAAAAACAATACGCAGTCAGCAATTCCGTACCAAAGGCCTGGAACAGAGAGTATATACATAGGGTAGATGAAAACTATTTTCACAGGAAGACCTATGCTAAGATTATATGATTAACTTCATCAAACTCACCTCTTTAGCTTGTGTCTTTGCACCTTTGCCTGTACTTTCTTTCTAATTGGCTTATGGTTAAATCGAGGCCAGTCTAACTCAAAATATCAGGGCTTGCTGATTCTGTTGTCTCCTTAATGACTGTTCCATGTGTCACAGTCGTCAAATGAAACAGAAAACTTGCATTACTGTCCCCTTCTAGGCCATGACGTCCATTAGAAATATAACACAAGCTAAAAGCACAAGCCGTGTATATAATTTAAAAGTACTTTCTAGTACACGTTTTAAAAAGAAAAAAAGGAGAAATTAATTTTTAAAATGTGGATTATTTAATCCAATGTTCAAAATATTATTATGTAAGATATAATCCATTTTAAAATTAGTAATCAAATATTTTACATTCTTTTTTCAGACTAAGCTCCCAAATCTTTTGTGTACTTTAGACTTCCAGCACATTTCAATTTGGACGAGTCGCATTTCAAGTACTCAATAGCTACATGAGGCTATAGAGGCTCTGCATTGTCAGTGCAGCTCTAAACAAAAAGTTTTGTGTTTTTTTAAAATATATTTTATTGAGTTTTTACAGAGAGGAAGAGAGAGGGATAGAGAGTTAGAAACGTCGATGAGAGAGAAACATCCATCAGCTGCCTCCTGCACACTCCCCGCTGGGGATGTGCCCGCATCCAAGGTACATGCCCTTGACCGGAATAGAACCTGGGACCCCTGGGTCCGCAGGCCGACGTTCTATCCACTGAGCCAAACCGGTCAGGGCTTAAGATTTTTTTTTTTTAAAAAAATATATTTTTTTTTTTGATTTCAGACAGGAAGCAAGAGGGTGAGGGATATAGAAACATCAATGATGAGAGAGAACCATTGATTGGCTGCCTCTTGAATGTCCCCTACTGGGAATTGAGCCTGCAACATGGGCATGTGCCCTTGACCGGAATCAAACCGGGACTCTTCAGTTAGCAGGCCAATACTCTATCCACTGAGCCAAACCGGAAAAGGCAAGGAGTTTTCAGAAGCATGGAAACCAGGCTTTATGAACCTTAAATCCGTGTTCTCCAGTCTATCTCTGTGATAAAGGAAGGTTGGGAACACATTTAACATTTATTTTTAATCTCAGAAATTGAACTAGCCATCTGTTTACTAAAAATACTTGTTCTTTGTTGACTGTGTGTCTTATAGTGCACTTAGTCCTAGGGATCGAAGAGTTCCTATTCTTATGGAGCTTACATTATCGTAATAAAGACAAACCAACATGAAATGGCCTTGGATGCTCAGGAATGCCAGGAGCCTCCATTTTGCTTGCTCAGAATAGAATACCTCCTTTGAGTCCATTTAACCTTTTCTCTCCTCACCTATATGTTGTCCCCATCTTTTATGTGAGAGCCAGGCAGGGTCTGCTGTGTTCCCAGCAGATAGCTAGAGGTGAGTGTCTTATTTAGTCACCTGTGCACATTGATGTTCCTTGACTTCTATAGTGAAAAAAAATATACTTCAAACTGCAGCCTTAGTTCAGAAACTAACATGGCTTATTAGAGTCTTGAGCTTGTGGATTGCCTGATACCCCACTCCAGTCCTTCCAGAGGTCTCTGGGCAAAGGTGACAGTCATTCACCAGAATGAAAAGATAGTAACACCACCTCTTGTCCTGTAGTTTCTTGCAAGCCATTTTCTGACTATCCTTCCTAAAGGCTTCCTTGAATCACAGAAGGACAAATAATTGCTCCTGGCCACTAAATATTCAGGGACTACATCTCTGTAATACTATCAGCCTAACAAAACATAAGCATGAAGGCACACACACACAGTGGTGAAGTTTTTGTAAACCAAGAAGGGCTTAGTGCACTAAAGAGGAAAAAGTACTGTGCTTAACATTTAAAACCTATGATGTCTCCATAGTAGAAGGCTATAGTGCTTTAGTTTGAGATTAGTTTCACATAAACTTTCCAAGATAAAGAATGTTTTTCCATACCCACTTGTTTCCTAGCTGCTTTATGATTAGCAATACAACAGTCAGAGAACCACATCCCGTGGTCTCCCACCTGCTGCTACACTCGAATTCACATTCAATGAAAACTGACTATTAAAATGCATTTTAGTTTATGGTGGTTAGACCTCTTCTAGTATCACACACTTTAGCAGGTCCGAAATTTCTAATGACTTAGTACTGTTTTCATAATTTTCTTACTGCACTCTAACATTCTGAGCTTAAAAAAACAAAAATTATTTTTAGCTTTCACATCACTCATTTCTTAATAAAAAAACACACACATTTCTTCTTTAAAGAATAAAGATTATGAAATTACCTAGACACAAACATATTTCCAATGGTTATCCAGGCCATACACAAAAACATGGAAGCAAATCACTTTTGGTGGCATTCTTTACGTTTTTAAGTTTCAAAAATTTTTATTAAATTTATTGGTGTGACATCCTATCTAATAAAAGAGCAATATGCAAATTAGGTGTCACTCTGTCACAAAGATGGCTTCCCCCATAGCCACAAAATGGCGGTACCCAGTCCAGCTCAGCCCTGCCACTAAAGTGGTCAGGCCTATTAGCCAGGCAGGTGGCGGGGGAGGCGGGGGGCCAGAGGGGCAGAACAGGCGATCAGAGGGGGCTGAGGGTCCCCTGCCCAGGCCAGAGGCCTTTGCCAGAGGCTTCAGGCATGGGCAAGGGTGGAGCTGGTGATCGGAGGGGCCAGGGGCAGAGTCGGTGATCGGAGGGGTATGAGGGTACCCTACTCAGGCATAAGGCCTGGGTCAGAGGCCTTAGGCCTGGGCAGGGGCAAGGTCAGAGATCGCAGGGGCCTGGGCTCCTCAGAGCCAGCAATCGAAAGGGCAGGGGCAGGGCCTGCGATTGTTGGGGTCTGGGCACTGGTTGGAGCTGGCCAAGCAGGGGCCTGGGGGTCCCCTGCCCAGGCCTGCAGCCTTGGTTAGAGGCTTCCAGTGGGGCAAGAGCAGAGCTGACGATGGCAGGGGGCAGGATCAGAGCCGGTGATCTCGGAGGCCTGGGCTCTGTGAAGCCAGCACTAAGAGGGGCTTGGGGGTCCCCTGCTCAGGCAAAAGAGTAATATGCAAATTAACCCTCACTCTGTCACAAAGATGGCAGCAGCCAAGGAGCTGTAGTGAGGCAGGAGGCTTGCGTTGCCCCAGCGATGGAGGAAGCCAAGATTCCCACCTGCCCTGTGGGCCCTGAATTTTGCTCAAGGCAACAAAGTTTCAATTACAGAAGGTAAATAAACCCAAGATACCTCCAAGATACCTGCCTCCAACCGGCGACTTTGAGTGGGACCAAGGCAACAAAGTTTCAGTTATAGAAGTTAAATAAATCCCAGACACCTGCTTCCAGTCCATGGCCATGGTCAGCCTGATAACCATCCTCAAGCCCTCACCCAGGCTGGCCAGGCATCCCAATATAGACACCCACCCTGAAGGGGCTGTGGCCAGCCTGAAAACAGCACTCAGCCCCTCATCCAGGCTGGCCAGGTACCCCAGCAGGACACCCTTCAGGGCAAATCAGCCAACCCCCATCGATGCACCAGGTCTCTATCCTATGTAATAAAAAGGTAATATGCAAATTGACCCTAACAGCAGAATGACTAGGAATGACTGGTCACTATGACACATACTGACCATCAGGGGGCAGACGCTTAATGTAGGAGCTCCCCCCTGGTGGTCAGTGCACTCCTACAGGGGGAGCTCTGATCAGCCACAAGCCAGGCTCATGGCTGCCAGCACAGTGGTGATGGCGGGAGCCTCTTCCACCTCCTCAGCAGCACTAAGGATGTCCTACTGCAGCTTAAGCCTGCTCCCCGTTGGCAAGTGGAAATCCCCTGAGGGCTCCTGGGCTGTCAGAGTGATGTCTGACTGCCAGCTTAGGCCTGATCACCCAGGGAGCAGGCCTAAGCCATCAGGTGGACATCCCCTGAGGGATCCCAGACTGCGAGAGGGCATAGGCCGAGCTGAGGGACCCTCCAACTCCTGAGTGCACAAATTTTTGTGCACCAGGCCTCTAGTTAATGAATAAAATAATACAGGTTTCAGGTATACAATTCTATAATATATCATCTCTATATTGTATTGTGTATTACATTTTTAATTCTTTACATTATTCCTATAATTTCAATGGTTTCATTGTAAGTCAAAATTAAGGCCTTGGAAGCAAAGTGTCTTGAATGATGAACAAAACAGTTTAGTTGGAAGCATTCTAACTATGAATTCCAGGAGTGTGAGTCTCATAATGCAAGAAGAAAAATGACATTGTTTTTATACTTCCAGATGAATAAGCTAGACTAAGAAAAAATTATAGTTTCTGGTACATTGTAATAGAACTGGAATTTTTTTTTGAAGAAGAAGAAGATTGGCTCCATGTCATTCTCACTGAGAATCCACTCCCTACTGCTATCACATAATCAGCATTTTAATGAAATGTTCTCTTCTCCTCTCTCTTTTTTTTATATATATATATAGTGTAAACTCCTACCTTCTAGTACTTCTTGACCTGTGTTGGATAGGAAGAGGATTATTTTGTGATCACAGTGATCTACCGTTGCCTTTCAATGATCAGCATGGACATTTTCCACTTTCCAGGTTACCTCTGGCACTTTCTGAGCCAGCTTTTCCCACTGCTCAGCATGCTCCCAGGATAAATTTTCTGCCATCAGTTGCTGTGTGGGCAGAAAATGCAAACTAATTTTAACCTTAGCTTAACCAAAGCATTATGGGAATCTTAAAACTACAGAAAATAAAGGATACAGAAAGTAAGACAAATAACTGATGTTTTGAGGAAGTATGGGCCTACTTTGTATGGTTTTGGGGGTGATTCTCATCTCTGATTCTCTCAATGAATGCCAATAATTGAGACAGAGTCTATGGCTTTGTGTATTTATTATTCTAAAGCACATGTCAGACAGACAATATTTATCTGGATCAGTGAGCTCAGTTGGTGTGGAGCTAATAAGGCCAAAAGCATGGGCTCTTTCCCCATAGAAACCAGAATAATTGACTCAGAGAGAAAAACAAACCTACTCGACATTCACAAGTTGTACCCCTAAACCTGGCCAGACATCTCGCAAATGCATGCTGTGGGTAACAAGTGGAGTGAGAGAGAGTGTGCTAACTCAGAATAAGTCTAAACTGAGTATCTAGAGTTGACTCCAAGCTGAGGTCCTTCAGGAAGCAAACCAGGACTGATGAGGAGAGTTGGAGTTCACACATGGATGCATGTCACTGCCACTTGCCATAGAAAATGGCTTGTAGGGTAATGTTATCTATGCTGACGTACACTAGTACATTGTTTTCAATAACAGGTAATGAGCTTTTGCTGGCTTCCACTATTTTTAAGGTTCATCTCTTACATGAGACTCTACCTTCAAGGCCACATAGGAAGACATCGTGAAGAAATAGCATCTACTTTGGCTTCAGAGACCTGAGAGCAAATCCTGCCTGCATCATTTACTTCTTGCATGGCCTTGGACAAGGTACTTTTACTCTCTAAATTATTTCCTCATACATGAGAGCTGTTGGGGGATTCAGTGAGTGAAGGTATATGAAGCTATTAATTTAGTGCCTGGAACATAGTCAACTCCACGAATGGTGATTTGTGCCATTATTACATCATTGGATAGCATATGAAAAATGACTAGTGCAGTGTCAGCTTCATAACAGGAAATCAATAAAGATTAGTTCTCATCCTTCTTCCCTGTTTGACCAGCTTCTATTATTTTCTGTAGGTGTCTCCCTTTCTTTGTGGTGTTGTATTTCTTATATCTTTGTGGGACTCTCCCTTTCCAGTGCCTTCCTACTGCATGTTTCACAGAACTGGCAAAGAATCCTGGTGCTGTATCCTACATCGCCTCATTCCTGCATTAACCGTGTTTCAAGGTCCTTTTTTATTGGAGCAGCTATCTAGTTATTTAACTTTCTCTAGGGCTTGTCATTTGGAAGATTTATTTGTCCACCCAAAAAATGTATATTAGTGGCGCTGTTTAGAAAGACAGGTGTGAAGAATATTTCCAGAAGGTTAAAAACCTGCCTTCCTGCAGACCTTTTTATTTGTCCAAAAGTTGGATTCTATGTTGGCACCTCATTTGACATCATGGAGTTAATTTTCCCCTCTAAATGAAATTGAGAGGAAGCTTAATGAAAATAAATTGATGAGCATGGAAGAAGTTTATAATGAAACTTAAGTCTATTCTCATCTTATGTTTCTCAAAGTTTAGTGTTTGTGTAGGGACTCTGATGCTGTTTTCACATTCAGTGATCTCAGTGGTAGACATAACTGGACTTGATTTTTCCATGTGCATCTGAGGCAGTGGATAGGTTCACCTTTTAAGCTATTAGAGAAGAAATATCTCATTTGACTTCCTTTGATACTGTGAAATAGAGGGTATCAAAGATCATTTCAATTCATCCATGGGAAACAGATTCCTTTTTAATATTCAAGAAAGTATACCTGTGGGTGCAAAGGCCTTCAAAAGAAATCCCACCAAAGCAGTCTATAATTCAAGGAACTTTGCATGGTTTCTCTTTGTTTACTCCCAACCAGTCTGGAGACAGAGGAATCTTCACTCTTTTTTTTACCCTCTGTTTTTATTAAGTGCTATAATGAGATTTAATATATCCCATTGTTAATATAACTAGAGGTCCAGTGCACGAATTTGTGCACCTTGAAAGGAACTGTGGGCCATGACGCTGTGGTGGGCATAGGGAAGGTCTCCGCCCATCCTCTGAGCCCCTGCCTAGCCCCTCCCACCATGGCCCCAGGTTCCCTGTCTGCTGGCAATCCTCCTCCTGCCACCACAGCTCCCTTACACTGATGGTGCTGGTCCCCCTCGTACCCACTGACAGTGCTGGCAGTGGGTGTGAATGGCAGCTCTGCCTCTGGCAGCAGGTGTGAGCACTGGGTGAGACTGTGAAATGAGGGAGCAAAGAATTTTCTGTAACCACCAGAGGCTAGCCCTGATGACAGCGACTGGTGCCCTGCCTTGGTCTAGTGCCCCTGCTCACCTGCTCCACCATCCTGCTGCAGCCCACGCCTGCCATGTTCCATACTCTGCCACCTGCTGCCAACCCCCACCATGTTCTGCACGTGCCCCCTGGTGGTCAGCACACATCATAGGGACCAATTGTTCAGTTGTTTTGCTGTTCAGTTCATTTGCATATTAGCCTTTTATTATATAGGATTATTGATTTCAGTTTGCCTCCAACTGTAATTTTTCTAGACATTCTGAATTTTGATGACTTACTTATACCCTTGTAGAAAGTTAAATAGATAGACATAACTTTTATTTGTGTTTTGTATTAGTGTTGAAAACTATTGATAGGAGTCCCAAAGAGATAAGATGTTGCATGCAAGGGTCAGTGAATGGAAGGCCTAGTCAGATGAACAAAGATTAATACATTGCAGTCTTCTATAGTGGAATCCCCTAAGAAGTGTATATTTATTTGAACACACTTTTGGGTATATTATCCAATCTGGTATAAAACAGATTATTATTCACTCATTCTTTCATAATATTGTCCTCCAATAAAACTTTCCAGGTTGTTTTTCTCAAATATCTCCAAAAATGTCTGTTTTTAGTGTGGGCTGTGTAGCTAATGGTTTGTCTACAACTTAGGAAGGTATGCTTTAATATTTTCTCACCACTCTACAAAAGGGGTGGGAGGCATAAGGTCAAGGTTATTCTTTCATTAACTAACACACATTGAGCACTTATAGATGATTAAACACAAAAGTGAAGAAGACATTGTTCCGGCTTACTATCTAATAAGGAAAGACAGAGAAATAGATAAACAAATAATAATACCAGGGGTTAATTTATGAATAACTGGCATATTTTTAATACTTCATTTCCTTATTGACAATATATGTGCTTTTCAATACTATTAAACTATAAACCTGTTGGGATGGAGCTAGCATTATACAACTCCTCTAGTTTCATTATAGTCTCTATCCATATTAGTTTCCCCGACCTCCTTTCTGTTTTTAATTTCCTGCCTGAGGCCCTCAATAAATCAGTTTAATCTATTGTCCCTTTGATAAGCTACAGGAGCAGAGTTATAAGTTTCAGTGTATCTGCCAGCCCTCACCCAGATAACTGACTAACTATACCAAGACCCAAAAATCATTTGGCAATGCTGTTGGTTGAATATGAAAAAAAATTATCCACAATAAAAGACTTGAATCTCAGGCAAACATGGAAAAATTTTTTTTTACTGATACTCTCCCTGAATCATGGACTAAAATTTTAAAACCAAATATTCTTATAAGTAGAGTCATTTATAATGTATTCATTCATTAATTCAAACTGCCTTCACAATTTTTTCAAAAATTCAGAGGACTTAGAATACCAAATATATTCCTTAAAAGGGTATATTTTAACTCAATTATAAAATGTAAAGGATCTCATTTAGTCAACTAAACTTGTGAATATTCAAAAAGTTTTACATGTCTTTTCTCCCGTAGACTAACAGAGCCTGACAAGTCATTTTCTCTTCCCTTTCTTTATACCAAATGAACTTATTAACAGTGGTGACAATGATCAGAAAAGAAATGTTGAACAGAGCTGACATTTAGGTACTCATAATTGGGTTTGAAAGTTGCTATGTTATTGAGATGAATAGAACTGACTGTCACTTTCTCTTGTTCTAGTGGGCTCAGTCCAGGGGCAATAATACATCAACAGATGGAGGTTACTAAGTCCATAAAGTTTAAAGTAGGATCTAGTAGAAATCTTGCAGAGGGCCAT
The DNA here is from genome assembly GCA_004026665.1 of Murina feae. Classification (NCBI taxonomy): domain Eukaryota; kingdom Metazoa; phylum Chordata; class Mammalia; order Chiroptera; family Vespertilionidae; genus Murina; species Murina feae. The sequence goes on from PVJC01000188.1 coordinate 134,767, forward strand.
CAACTTGCAAAGTCATAGACTTTAAGCATTCTGATTTGAGTTGTCTCTGTACAAGTTGACAATTATTCTATGCCTGTAAAGCAACTAAGTGTGCTTGTGTCCCTATGTAGTTTCCCTTTATTCATTTTAGTTACATTTATATCTATATTTGCAATTTTTTAAATTTCACCTTTAGCATCTAGAAGAAACTGATGCCTGCTAAGGCGCCATTATGTGTGAAATATTTCTAATCTGGAATGTTCATTCTGTGTACCAGAATCCTGAGAGCAATTTTTAGTTGTATCCCCTGGTTTGTTACCTATCTATAAATGTAATGGAATGAATCTTTACTAAATCTTAAGCCACACAGAGATATAGCTGTGGAATATGAACTTGATCCACTTTAAATGTAAATGTAGTTTGATTCTAAGTTCAATACCCAGTCCAGCCCTTTCTTAAAATGGTGACACTCTTAAGTAAATTTGGCTTGATTGACTTTGGCCTCTTAAATTTATATCCTCTTCTTTATTTTTTAAAAAATTATTTATTGGAGAGAGAGAGAGAGCAGACTTGATTTGTTGTTCCACTTATCATTGGTTGATTCTTGTATGTGCCCTGACTGGGGATTGAACCCACAGCCTTGATATATCTGGACAATTCTCTAACCAACTGAGCTACCTAGCCATGGACTGGATCCTCTTTGATTTTGCTGGCACTGCTTTCCTCCCTCACTAACGGATACTTCCATAAGACTGGACTTCCATTTTGTTTACTTCTAACATTTCCTATTCCTGGATGGTGCTAAATCTTGTTACTATGTGAAATATTCCTCTACCTTCTATGGTAGTAACTCAGGTGTTTCTGTGAAATTGTCACATCTTTGTTTTATGTAGCCTACAAATAAATACACATACACACATGGAGCAATACATACATATACTTGGCATATCATTTTTTTTACTAGCACATGTCACCATTAGATATATTTTAATTTTAAGAAGGAATTTTGCTCGGTGTAGTAAGAAAGTTTTTGATATAAAATAATTCCTACAACTTAGCAGCTGGTAGTATGAGTCGAGGTAATTAACCACTTTGAGATTATGGTTTTTCACTTGTAAAATTATAATGCCCACCTCAAGGTTGTTCCAAAATTTAAATATGTTAATACAAGTGAAGTGTTTGGAACAATGTTTGGCATCTAGTACATGCTCAATAAGTGCTATCAAAATGGTAGAAGTAGTCTTATTCTTTCTTTGAGGCTGAGTTGCATGAGACATGTTAACGACAAGGTTAGGAAATCACTTGTTGGCAAACAGAGGATGCCTGACCAGAGTTACTGACTATGAAATCTTGTATAGATGACAAGGCCTAATTACCCATAGCATAACTGGATCGCTTATTTTGGCTTCATTTAACAATTAGTTCTGCACAATTAGTTACTATCAAACAATTCAACATTAATGGAGTTCCTTCTAGTGAAAGAATATTATGCGAGCTAGGTCTTTATTATTTAACATGTTATAGTGTCATTTAATGCAAGTTCTAAATGAAGATTCCTTCTCTAATACCCAAAGTTAAAATACTGGTTAAAAAATTTGGGTTGTATCAAGGCAAGCAATACGCCAAAGCATATCAATACCCTGGTTTCACTTAGTTCTAGGTTTCAAAATTATTTAAATGTCAATTACTCTTAATTTATTTTCTCAGGAATATAGGACTACATGGGTATATAGAAAAGAGTTCTAGAATTATCTTTGCATATTTACTCAAAATGCCCCACACAACTGCTGTAAAGTTCCAAAAACATGTTGGTGCCAAATCTACAAGCCTCTGAAAATTCAATGAAAAAATTGCTGGAAAATCCAAGCTCCTCGCTTGATGCCCTGCTAAGTTGTGTTCCAGAACTTCAGTAGGTTCTAGGAAGAATCCTTGTATTTGGCAAAACTGAGTCCATATCTATAATGCTACTCAGCTGCTAGAGCTCAGCAGCATTCCCTTCCAACAGGCATGCTTTTCAATTCACCATGGTCCATCCTGTATTGGTCATGGTCTAACCCACTTGCACCAGTTTGGTTATCTTCATTGCTCCTGATGCATTAGATTTAGAGATTCTATCTCCAGAGAGTGGAACAAAGTAACTCCATGCATAAGAGGAAGAGCAGGAAGAGCAAGGAAGAGCAACTTACTTGAAAAATGAGGTTGTGTAAAGTTAGATATGTGAGAGAGAATGTGATGTTCACCAAGGCCATGTGGATAATACAATAGGCGGGCAATTCTAGAGAGGAGAGACAGTACAGTAGAAGGAATTGAAGTCTATGGGTGGCTAAAAGAGAAGTTTCAATGCTAGCAGCAGTCACAGGTTTCAGAAATTGATCTCTATAATATTATTTCTAAATAGATGATGTCTTGATGATTTGTTAAGGATGGAATTCATACACTGAGCAGGATCAACAACTTTTGCCTTATTACTATCATCTACTTTTGAAATGTTGCTATCACTTTATTAGTATTTTTACATGACAAATATTTATATAGCATTTACTGTATGCTGAACAATAATCTATAAACTTTATAAATGGTAACTCAGTACTTCTCAACCATGGGCAATGTCTGGAAATAATTTTGGTTGTCACAATTTTAGTGGGGGTGTTGCTACTCCATCTAGTGGGTAGAAGTCAGAGTTGTTGCTGAAAATCTGCAAGGTATAGGATAGCCCCTCTCTCTAAATCAGGAATTATCTGGCTAATAATATCAATAGCAACTCTACATTAATGCATTAATCTTTGTAACAGCCCTATGAAATAGATACTGTTATTATCCTCATTGTACAGATAAGGAAAGTAAGACTCAGAGGGGTTAACAAAGTCAAGGCCACACAGTTGGTGAGTTGCCAGGCTAGCATTCAAGACTAATTAGTCTGTGTCTACAATCCATTTTCTTTTCTTTTTTTCTTTCAGCTCAACCATTTTATCTACCTTGGTCTGTGGCTACACTGAAGCTTAGGCCCAGCTAGAGATGGGGCTACAATACATTTTCTTATCACCCTACCAGGCCACCTCTCTCATGGTTTATATACAAATTATTTTCACTATTTTGAAATCTCCCCAAGAAAGGACACACCTCATCTCATCCCATTTTCTTACCTACAGACAACAGAGCCCAGGCAATGCTGGCTTTGTTCTGTGTTGCCCATCCCTTACAAGGATACCTTGTTATCCCACTGGAATGAGTACGTCAGACACAGAGAAGCCATTCCTCCCTGAACTGGACTCAGCTCACAGTTCATCCATAACCCTGCTTCGGGATTATTCAATTTGTGATCTTTTTATCCTCCTCTTCATGATTTCTTGGCTTTTGGCTATTTCAGAGATAATTTATGTATGTTTCAAAAGGCAGGTAATGGATAATCAAATTCAAATGAATCTACCTTGTGACATATTAGCATCTGTAAAGAAATTGTGAATACGTCATTTGGAAAATAATGAATAAAATTAAAATCAACCCACTAACTGTGCATTCTTTATAATAAGATTTCTTGGGTCCTCACATTTTCCTTTGATAACTCTAAGTTAAGTATAAGTGTCTTATTTGGTAGTTGCAAAAATTGATGTGAATTGCATGACAAATATACCCTTATCTGAGAAAATAAAAGATTTGTGTAACCATTTTATCTCTCCTCAGTACTGTATATGCATTCACTGGGAAAACAGGATTTCTAAGCAATATGTGATTTCTGTCACATAAAAGATCTGTAGAAAAATATACCAAAGTGTATGTTTCAAAAAAAGCTACTCTTAAGTTTGCAAAACACTTGGTGTCCATCAAGCAATGTGTGGGTGGACAGCCTTGCTTTCAGTAAAACAGATACAGGGAGTAATAATTAGGTGGTTTTGTTTGTTTGTTTGTTTTTTACTTTCCTCTATAGTGCTGCATTGTTGATTCTATATGTATGTTGGGAAACCATGGCATATTAACTATACCTGCCTGGATCATCTGATGCCATGTCACAGATGGCCCGTGCCCTGGAATTACCCAGTGGAACATGCTGTCACTGAATATAGTTCCCTTGTCTTTATGGCCCTCATTTCCATGCAAGTGTCATTACCAACCCGGGCTGTGTTGTAGTGATGCTAACGGGACCATATACACAAGGGAACAGAAAAGAGAGGAATGGGGAGGAACCCAATGAGAGAAGATGGGCCAAGGCTTGAGTCCTCCAGCATTTAGAAAGAAGGGAAACAGTAAAAGAAGAAAGTCAGCAGGCTGGAAGAAAAACTAGGAGGACACTGTTGTCCTCCAAAGGCCAAGGAAGAAGCATGTCAAAGTAGACAAAGAAAACAACTGTGTCAAATATTGTGGGAGAGGCTGAGCAAAATAGGCTGGGAGTTGACCATTGACTTGGCAACATGGACACAACTGAAAACACAGCCTGAGGATCTTGCTATTACGGCGAAGATATTACACAACAAAGGAGAGACTCAACAGGAAGGGCTTCCTTCTTCTCTCAAATTCTCTGCCTTTCTGCATCTGATATCAGCTCTGGCTCCTCCTATGAGAGGTGAAGTGACTCCAGGATAGGAGGGACACAAGATCAGGCTGAAGAGGAAGGGTTGTTGGTCTTTGCCAGAAGCAAAGTAACTTGTGGGAAGAACTCACTCCATGACTGAGAAACCAGGCCTGAGTGCCAGTTAGAAGTACATCTACATGCATGTACATCAGTCCCCATAGACTTCTTCCATCTGGTTAAAAGCAGGGAACTGTTTCATGTCTCTGCTCATATCAAAGACCACATGCTCCAAGCTACACTGTAGCTTTCTTCATGCATTTATTGCTCCTCTCTCTTTCACCTATTCGTCATCTATTTCTCCCCCTCTCTCATCCCTTCCAGGTTAGTTCTACCAGCATACAAACAAGCTGCATTATCTCTAACCTCCAGTACAAAATAAGCACACCTCAGTTGACCCTTGAGCCCCTCTGGCTATTGTCCATTCATTTAGTTCCCTTCACAGCAAAAATCCTCCAAAGGGGAGTCTTAGGACTCACTGTCTTCGCTGTTGATCTCTTCACATCTGCTTAACCCAAATCCAGAGTTTGTCCCCAAGACTCCACTGAAATAACTCCTGTTAAGTTTTAATCACCTCTGATCCCAGAAGCAAGAGCCAATAGCAGAGGTGGGATGGCAAAGAGTGAGAGAGAACAGGAGGTCCTTCATGCCCAGGAATGCCCAGACTCCGTCCTGAGTTTCTCTTTTGTTCTGTGGCATCCTTCCCTTAACAGAAAACGTCCCCAGGATGTCTTCAGTGTTTGCTGTCTAGTTTAAGTTGATAATCTAGGGAAATGGATTTTGTTTTAGCTTCCATTTGAGAATTGGGATTTTGGAACCAGCTACTCGTGGTGTCTGTTCACATTCTGCTCAGAGGAAAGAACAGGAAATATGCAATGTGGTCTTTGCCCTTCAAACATAGAAACTTGCTACTTACAGAGCATCATTTTTCAGTGATGATGACGAAAGGCAGAATTACTAAGTTTTTTATCAACAATGATTCTGAGGTTACAATTCTAATTCCTCTTTGAAGTGTATATCTTGGCTAATGGGCACATATGTATGCAAAAGAATCGTGGTCTTGCCTCGGTTTCGTGAGGAAGATACCAGAATGCAAGGACACCAGTTTGCTTCTCAGCTGATTGCAGAAAGCCTCTCCTGTTAAAACTTTCCTCCGAATACAGCATGATGTCCCCTGCATCATTCTGAGTTGAAGGTCTCTGTGTATTAATTCCACTGCATAACTGTGAAAATATGTAAATAGAGAAGAGCTTCCACCCTCCCCAGTAGCTAAACTCAACCTGTCTTTGAAAATGGCCCTTTAAGTCCCAGTGAGAGCACCTGTGTGGTTGTTGCTCTGATTGCTGAACTTATTTGAAAATTTTAGATTCCCTTTTGAATGAAAAGAGTAACAAACAGTTTGCTAAACAAATTGAATTCGAATTTCCTTTCAAAGAAAGAATAATCACATCTGGTTCCCAGGCAACATCACCTTGAGCTAAAGATAAAGACGGTGCCAAGTAAGAGAAGGGTTGAGACCTTAGCATTGGATCTATTCTAATGCACTTGTGAAAAACTAAGCATGTTGTGCACTGAGAAGACTGTGAGCCACTCTGATCGTCCAGAAAGCCAGCATTAGCCACACAGACGAACAATGCAATATGCTGAGCCCAGGCCATAGTGAACTTAATAGGACTCACAAGGACATCTGGCCATTTGCTCAGCCCCATTTTGCCTTATATTCCTCATCTGTAAAATGAGAAAAACAATAGGATTTGCCTCTTTAAGCAAAATGACATGTAAGGAAATCAAATTTACCATAGGCTAATTGATATGAACAAGAGTTAAGTCTCTAGGCATCTCAACAACATTATAATGAGATGACCTTGAGTGAAATTATGTTCTTTGAGGACCTGCTGTACTTGTTTTAAGGATCAAGTGACATAATAAATGGAAAAAAGCTTTATAAGTTAAGTTCTTTACAAAGACAAGGCATTATTATTATTATTTGAATTCACCACATTCCCCCAAGGAAGAAAAATGACTTTAATGATGTGCATTAAACTAAATAATGCAGAATTTAATTAGCTTAAACTGTGGGATTCTGTATGAAAGACTTTTTAGGTGGGCTGTAGCATTGCTTTTAGGAAATAAAGAGCCCGTTTTAGGGTATGAAATGAGTTTCTAATGCCTTAAAGAATGAAGGTGCCCCCTGAAGAGCCTTCCTTAGGAGGGGCTTGGCACTAGGGCAAAGGATGCTCCTTGTTATCCAGACAAAACTATTCAGCCATTCCTTCTTCTAATCAACCATCTTGGGCTCTGCGTAGGTATAGCTGTGCATTAGGCAAACTCTTCTAATTTGTTATATATTTATATTCTACTTTTTAATAGATTTAACTCTTTGGGTGTTTTGTTTCTTTAAGGAATTTGAGTGTTTTTCAATGTATTTTATAAAAACAAATTTTAAGTTTTCTAGACTGGCACAAGAAGTTATATTTTTATGAAAATTAATTCACATGTTGGTACAGTACATGCCAATTAGCCTGACAGCTGAACTCTTAGGTTTCTTGACAATTTAAATATTAATGTAGAATTCTAATAGCATCTTATGCATTACAGGCAATACAGTCAAAGGGGATATGGATGCACTTCAACTAAATGATATTTGATAATGTGCATTGTCTGAAATGCCCCACAGAGACATTCCCAAGGGAAGGAGACATCCACAATATTTGCCATAATATTTTATCAGCCATGTGGCTTCTTTCTCCTAGAAAATGTGAGTCTAATTTTAGAAAAGTTCCTAGACACTTAGCTATTTCTAGATGGAGATAGTTTTTTTGCTTTATGAGTGGGGCTAGGATTAACCAGCCATTCTACTTTGAAATAAAATCTTCAGCACCTCAAGAATAATCCACTTTCAGAAAAGAATGGGCTCCAGGTTCCATTCTATTATCATGAGCAGTGATCTTTGGAAGGGCATTGTTAAATTAATAACACACCTTTGATAGATTTCAGATGTGCAGGTAATCTTTAAAATAAAACATATTAGAAAATACAAGCATAATCTAATTTTTGCCCATGTTGTAACATGGATAAGAATTAGGTAACATTTGTTGAATTTTGTATTCTACATTCTTTAATGAGGAATCAGTAGTAATAGAATACACCCCAATAATTTTTACTGACAAAATGTAAAACAGGGATTGCTATAAAGAATAAATTTGGAGTAAAGAAGCCAGTAATGATCTACTAATATTAAACCTGTCAAAACTTATCTTTCTATAAAATGGTGGATCAAAAACATTTTTCAAAAAAAAATTTTAAGCATAAATTTGCAATGTCATGCTTTGAAGTCAGTTGGACCTGCTATCGAATCCTGTTTCTAATGCTTATTAGTGTCAATCACCTGGTAAATTATTTAAACAAGCCTCTGTGTTTTCTCTGCGGCTAGTATATAATAATGACTACTTTGTAGAACTGAGGGGAAATAAGTAATAATGTAATTTATGAAAAGTACCTGGTTCAATAACATGTGGTAAGTGTGTGTGTGTGTGTGTGTGTGTGTGTGTGTGTGTGTGTGTAGCTTATTCACTTTACATATATAGAAACTGAGACCTGACTCATGAACTTACTTTTCTGGAAACATACTATATATCTCTTCAATAGCAGGATAAGCTTTGACTCTAAAACAAAACTTTTAAAGTTCCTTCTAGTTTGTGTGATCTTCATAAAGGTCAGTAAGTTAGTAGAATTCTCTATCATTTCTGAAAACAATCAAATTGCTCTAAATTAATTCTGTATCTGATGAAGTATAATAATAACAAAACAAATATATGTATTAGCATCCAAGTGCAGTAAACAGTAAACACCAGCATGATAGAAAACTGAGGAAGTCTTCAAGATACTAAAACTGGAAGAAAAACAATTCCCTTGGAGAGCAGGTTCAATGGAAGTACAGCAGACAACCTGTGGGGCTTTTGTTTAGCATGGTCGGTGGGAGAGAAATGTTTATGTCATTGACAATGTAAACTGAACCTTGCGATAGGCACAGAACATTAGCATATCCAAAGCTTTGATTCATCACACTGGGTTTTACTTTCCTGTCACCATCCTTTGCTTTAGCTTACATGTTTTGCTAGACAGGAATAGTTATCATTAATAATGCCTGTTCCTGAAATTCTTCCAAGGTTTCTTTGGAACCAGCAGCAGCCTCTGCTAAACACCAGCTCCCTTATGTAGCAATGCAAATACAGTGCCTCTAATGACAGCACATTCACACACTTTCTCTTCCAGTCCATGGGAAGGATAATTATAAGATGCAGTACTTAATTTCAAGATGTTTATAATATAGTTTGGAGAAATGTCTTTAAGGGTTAGGTTACTTTATGAGTGACAGAAAATTCCAAGTATAGCAGTTAGTCAAATTTGTTTGTTTCCTAGCACAGCCCTTCAGAATTCTCAGTCTTAGTGACTAGAAACAACAGAAAGTTATTCTCTCACTGTTGTGAAGGCCAGAAGCCCGAAACCAAGGTGCTGGCAAGGCCGAGCTCCCTCTAGAGGCGCTAATAGAGATGGCTTCCTTACCTCTTCCAGCTTCTGGCGGCTTCCCCAGTTCCTTGTAGCTGGATCACTCCAACTCCTGCCTCTGTCTTCACAGCCCCTTCTTTCCTGTGTGCCTGAGGCTTCTCTTCTGTCTGTGTGTCTCTCCTGAACGTCTGCAAAAAGAACACTTATATTTGAATAGAGGGCCCACCTGGATAATTCAGGATGATCTCATCTTGAGATTCCTAACTTAATTACATTTGCAGACTCCTTCTCCAAACAAGGTTACATTCACAGGTTCCAGGAGTGAGGATGTGGACATATCTTTGGTGGGTGGGGGTCATAATTCAGCCCACTGCAATGATATGCAAGTTTATTTCTCTCATAAAATCTAGGCGAAGAGCCAGGGGTTGACATGATTCTCCACGTGTGTTAGGAGACCAGACTCCTACAATCTGGTTTCCTGTAATAGCTGTGGTCTTCCTTTTTGAAGGACACTTTATAATCCAAGGTAGCTGCTCCAGCCATCACAGTGCATTGTGGGCCAGTAGGAGAAATTGGCTTCATGAGAGGTTTTCCCAAATGGATTGCAGAGCTGCTGTCCCCAATGCCCCAGACTCCTTATGATATAGTAACCTAAGTCTATAACTGTATTTTAGTACTCGATAAATTAAACTCACTTTTCTGTTATTTGCAGCAAACAGGTTCTTAAGTGAAACCAGGCTACAAGCTGCATACTCATCTTGAGGACAGTAAGCCAAGTAAAGCAGCATCTCATAGGGGTCTGGGACAGAGTCCGAAAGAGGGGGCACCTCTGTAGCTAGGTGGTCCAGAAAGAGCTGTTTCCTGATCACCAGGATTGGTCAGAGGAGACAATGTGGGAAAATGGACTTCCAGATGACTCTAAACTTAACTGATCCTTCTTGACTGGGCTTTTCTAATTACTTGTCACCTACCATCACTTAAACTGCTCAGCAGGGAAATAATTGCTGTTCTAAGCAGAATGTTGTATTGCTCATCTCTTCAGTGGTTCTGTAGTGCCGAGGGAGGTTAGCTAGGAAAGGAGAAACAAAGGAAAGCTAAAATTTACCTGAGACAGCTCTCTGCAAGACACTATCTTAGGAACAAAAAGTCATATCTGGAAGGGAAGAGTGGTGAGAGGATTAAAGTTTTTAGGGAAACAAAAGAGTGTGCTGAGGCTGTTGTTATTTAAAAGAAATGTGCCAGCCCTAGCTAGTTTGTCAGTGGATAGAGCACTGGCCTGTGGGCTAAAGGGTCCCAGGTTCAGTTCTGTCAAGGGCACATGCCCTGGGTTTTGGGCTTGCTCCCCAGTAAGCGGCATGCAGGAGGCAGCCAATCAATGATTCCCTCTCATCATTGATGTTTCTATCTCTCTCTCCCTCTCCCTTCTCTGAAATCAATAAAAATCTTTGTTTAAATAATAAAAGAAAAAATAAAAGAAATGTTCCTTACCTCCTGCTGGTCCCACTTTGCTGCCACTACAAGGAAACTTAGAACAGACTTATATTATTGAAGGCTTTTGGAGTAGCAATGTAGCTAGCAAGCCTAAAGCAAAAGACAAGAAGGAACAGGAAGATATTTGCACCTCTAAAATTAAAGCAACAACAATAACAAACTCAACAAACATACATAGTACAAATCTAAATTAGATCACCTTGAAGAATAGAATACTTTTACTCAAGGTAAAGACGCTTGAGAAACTGGGCACTGAGCTAAGCACAGAAACACTGGCTTCCCTAAAAATAAAATAAAATAAAAAATCATAGAACATGGATTAAGATGCATACAACCCAAATATGGCATTAGATAGTGGTTGTTTTCATGTTAGTTTTAATAGCATTCCACATGTGTTGTTTTTTTCAAATATTGTGTACAGTATGCAAATAGCCATCATGAATATTTTTCCATAAATTATTTTTTCCATTGCCTAAAGGAACACAAGAGATTCCCAACCTGAGGCACAGGCATTTGTGTTTACTTGCTCCACAGTGACATCTAGTAGAAAATATTACAAATTTCAGGCACAGTGTCCCTGGGCTCCAAAGAGATTGGCAAGGCTGTATAGCTAGAAATGTCAACTCAACAGAAAATAAGCAAATACTCTTATCTTTAGGAACATTTGTCAAAGTTGAAGATCAAGTTACTTGTTAGTTATTTACCTTGGTGTACTTAATATCTAGTTTATATATTTGCAATAAAAATCAACTGTTGTCTGAACAAACTGATTCTTAATAATAAAAATTACCAGTCTGCATAACACTAGTTTCCAAAGTCCTATTCATACTCAATGCATAAAATGCATGAGGATATTATAACTTTCTTACTAATGGAAAGGCAAGTTCAAGTAGGTTGTAGAAGTTCCTCAAGCTCACAAAGCTAAAACATGGCGTTGCTGAATTCCAAATAAAGTCTCTCTATCTCTAATCAGCGTGTTTTCTTCATGATGATTGTTTCACTCTGTTTAGAATTAAATGAGGCCGTTTCATCTGAATCAACACTGATGCCCTAGTGTCAGCAGAAAATGAACTTTGGAATTAGGTGGCATTTCATAAAGTAGTAGTCTCAAGCCAACCCTAGTAGAATCTGGAGGAAGACTCAGAAAACCTTGGTAGAAGTGGCTGGGCATTCCTAAAATTTGGTACATTTTTTTTCTTGTTTTCTCTCCAGAACTTGTATTTACACGTATGTAACTCCGTCTCATTGCCTCTGTTTTTCTCTGCTTCCCTGTCTTGGGATTTACCCTTTATATCTTTCTACTCACTAGAAACATTACCTTCAGGTGGCCCTTCACTTCCTGGTAGTAGATGTTTTTGGTGTGTGTGCGTGTTTTGTTTTTTTTTTTTTTTCCCTAGAGTTAATTGAAGAATAATACTTAAGGCAGCATCTCTTATTGGGCATCTAGATGACTTTATGCCATTCATATTAATGAGACCTTTTCAACTCTAATATCTGTCCCAGCGATCTATGGAGTATGACTTTGAAATGTAAGTATGGTGATATTTCAGAGACTGATGGAAAGCTTTAAGCATCTTGCTTTAACATCATTAGACAGTCCCAAGTATCAGTGCTATACAAGATTGAAGACCAGTCTACTGTATGTCTTACCTTCATTATGATATGTAGGTCTAAGCCAACATTTCTCAGAGTCTGCCAGAAGTTTTTTTTTTTAATCGTGTGGCTGTGATATATTACCTGTATGAGACTATTGAAATTTAGGCTATTTTTTAAAAGACCTACTTAAGCTGATTGATATTGTCCTGATGCTATCAGTAAATATCTTGGTCATTTCTCTATAGTTGCATATATTCTTAAATATGGCCAATGAGTCCTAAACACATTCCAGGAGGAAAATTGAGACTTACTAATGTTGTGTTCCTCTAAAATAATTTCCTGGGGGGTGGAGAGGGAATGGTAAATATGCATTTTATAATGTTTAATCTTTATTGGTTCATTGAAACCATTTAAAGTATATTTCATAATGTAGCTCAAAATGCAAACATTTTCTTTCCTACAGTTTCCAGACTACTGAAAATCCAAAATTTCCCTTTTTCTTTGTGCCATTTATCATGAGCAGCAATAAAGATTTTGGAATGAGAATTTAGGTAGCAATTTTGGGATGATATATTAGCCCTTCTCAGCTATGTTTGCTCTAGAGAGCTGATTAATATAAATGTCAGTTTATTTGTAAACTAGAAATATGAAACACAGAAAAGTACTGACAATGCCATTTCCAGCGCCTCGATTCTGACCCTAAATGCACTTCAGTTGGGCAATGGCTGGGCTGATAAGCACTAGAAGTAATATTGCCTAAAGTGACAGAAAATACAGCGGCATCAATCTCTCCTGAAGGTTAAGAATTTGTTTATTCTGTTTCAAGAGCTCAGCATATAGATACGGTTTATAAGGAATTTTAAGCTGATCACTAAAACCTGTGTATATTCAACTGTTAAATCAAAAGGAAGCCTGCGGTGTTGATTAAGTTCAATAATCACTCTTTAATATCGCTGGGGAGATAGCAGAATGATGAAAAGGATAAGGAAAGTATAAATCAAGTGAAGAAATTCTGAGCCAAGGACCTTCATTTTTAAAAGGCGGAGATTAAAATCACCAAGCTAATACGATCAGTTCAGGGACCTAGAAATGTCAGCCAAAAATATGGAAAATGTATCCCCAAGAGTAAGCTTTGCTCAGGGTGGTTCATAAATAATAGTTATCTGCTGAAAACAGACCATTAAACTTACTGTTTATCTTAAAGATAGTATTTAGTTAAAATTCTATACGTGGGATGACTTTTTCATATGTTAATGTTCATGTCTCATGGAGAAGAAAAGAAACATTGCAAATATATTTTGCATTGGCTTCTTAGCTTTTTCCTTTCATCTAGCATTCCCATTAATACCACTTCGAAACACGTCTCGCAATCCAAGACTTTCACAAGCCCTCTTTGACAATGGGGTAACCTCCTCATACTTCTTTTACTACTTAAGATATATATTTTTTTGTTTCTATGGATGTTCAGTCATTCCCAATAGGTTGAAGGTTAAAGAACAAAGCAGTGTCTTCATAGTTTTTATATCTCTAGTGTCTAACACTGTTCCTGAGAAACAACAACTGTTGAATGCAAAATTGTTGACCTTTATTCAATTCTCTCACTATGTCTCAGCATCAGCATGTCTCCAACCCAGCCAATCAACTTACTGATCCCATAAACAATAAAAATAGTCTCCCTTGTGCTTTAGTTTTCACCACGTCTCCTTCCTGAGGTCCTGGCTCCCCTTTCCATTTTAACTCTTTCCTTTTTTATAAGATGCAGTCTATGAGACACTGTTTCTCAGGAAAAAGAAACTTTTCTTTCTCTTCCTGCAACATGTATTGCTTTCCTCATTTCTCCTAGTTCTTATTAATGCATGCTATTTTGTGTTACTACTTAACTTTTAACTCACAATCAAAATTGCTAGACAAATTTACTTTTTTTTTCCAAAGAGGAGTAATATCCTAGATTTCATCACACAGCATTTACCTAGCGAACACTGCATTAGCTCACTCAGGTGCTTGGTGAATCTGAGTTTAGAGAATGTCTGTTCAGTGCTAGTCCAATGATAAGCTAGAATAATAAACACGAATCCCAGTGCCTGACAACACAAGTATAAACCATGAGTAGTCTCTTGATAAATTCTGTGGATGTCCAGGCTGAAAACATGTGCTTCACAATTTGATAAAATTAGTTTTTTAAGATAATTTTAATTATAGTGAAAAAGTTGTGTAGACAATTCTACTCTTTATTCAAGATATAGGAGAAAAATGTCACCTTCTCCAGGAAGATTTTCCTTATCCATTCCCTTCCCATCCACAGCCAAACTAGGAGCAATGGCTTCCTGAGATAAGTACCCCAAACATAGCATGCATTTCTCAAAATGTTTTTCTCAACCATGCTTGGGGGTCCTTATTCTCTCCACTTTGGAATGTACTTAATTGAACATAATCTATGTTATTCTCTTTTAAGTCATGATGTATTTGAGGGCAGGAGATCAAGTTTAATTTATTTTTAAAATACTCCCAACACTTAGGGAATGGTTTATCTATAGGAGGGTTTTGATGCATGCATGCCCATATGAATGAATGAGCACTTATGTCATTGATATAGGGACATTCAAGTTAAAATTCTGTATCTGGAGACTAACAACTGATTCTTGATTCTTAGAAGCAGAATCATGCTTTTTTGTTTTTTAATTCTCACTGGAGGACATGCTATTTTTTTATTTGAGAGAGAGGAAGAGAGACATCAATGTGAGAATCACTGATCAGTTGCTTCCCACATGCACCCCAATCGAGGATCAAACCCGAAACCTAAGTATATGCCCTGATTGGAATCAAACCTATGAGCTTTCCGTGTACAGGATGACTAGAAGCATGCTTTTTAATTATAATGTTTCTGAAATCAGAATACCTTTTACATTTTCTGTGTATGTTTAATGTTATTGGTGATGTTTTGTATGTGTAAAAAAGCAGTTATCAATCAATGGCACATCTTAGAATAAGTGCTATCTTTGGTTTGAGGAACTATAATGCAGGTCAAAATTTCTAATGTAGGGATCAGATATTGGGTTTACATGTGTCCAGGAAAGAGTGCTTGGTTGAGAGTGAGGGGAACTCTCCATCTTCCCAGAGAGGTGCAGACTTCTTTGCTTAATGCATTTCATTTCTGGAATAAAACTAGTAAGGATTTCCTATGACTGTAATACATACTAATTTCTGAGAAAATGGGGAAGTATTTAAAAGAGACCTAGCCACCTTCTCACTATTCTCCCTGCATTCCTCTTTTTCTCAGATGTGAATCTGTTAGCCTCCCATGCCCCTATCATCACGCTGAGTCATGGCCATTTTTAAATATACTTGCGTCACTTAATAAGGCCTGCTACCCTGTCTCTTTTCATTCATGTTTTTCCAAGGCTTCTCATTCATAACAAAGACCAGTCATTCTGGATATGTAAAATCTTAGGACCATAGCGAAACCAACCATTGGCCAGTTTGCAAATTAAATTCTTGATGCACAGAGATCCAGGACAAAAAGAGAAACAGTGCATCACATGGTGCAGCTAGAATTCTACTTCTAGACACACACCCCCTGGTGCTAGATGTGCTGACAGCATAATATGAGCTTATCTGTGATCACAAAAGACAACGATTAGGCTACCCAGACTATAAGGCAAGAAATAATCGAGAATAAAGAAACTTCTTTGAACCCTTGCCACCTACTTAGGGCTAATCCATAAGGTTTCTAAAAGTGAACAGAGGAAAAATCACATAATACATTAATTTTGGATAATGGCCAAGGCAGATATTCAAGTCATATGGGGATAGAGATAGAGATAGAGATAGAGATAGAGATAGAGATAGAGAGATTGAGGTAGAGATAGAGATATATTCAGAAAGTCTATGATAGGACAAGAAGACCTTATTATTTCTTAGGAATATATATGGGAAATGCAGTTGTTTATTTTTCTTCTTTCTTAGCAGAGCATGCTAACCACTATGTGTGTATGTACGATAGGGTTGAGTAGGCAAATGTTAAAGAACATGTATTAAATGGAATTGTTTTTTGATGCTTGATCATTGCTACCAAATACTGCAATTGTCCTTGTGAATCTAAACAGTTAATTTTTTCCAGCATGATTTCATTTTACATCCCAAAGAATGAGATTACTCCCAGAGAAATACCACTTAAATGGGAAAAATAAAAGGAGGCAAGAAAGGAATTGACAAAAAACAAGCTTGAATGCATAATGAATGCTTTGCAACTCATTGATAGACAATCCTTAAAACAAAGCATTGTTGTATGAAATGTTCTAGAAAAAAGAACTCGAGAGTTTATCAAATGAGTTATTGAAAAAGAATTTTTTAAAAATCTGCCAGAAATGTACCAGACCATTATTGCATCTTATAAATTATTTATTATTCTTAGATATGTCATAAAGTCTGACACAAATAAAGGAAAAATGCTGACAAGACAGAAACAACGTTGTGAATATAGAGATAGCTTCCTGAAGCCTCGCAAAAAAGTTCCAAAAACCTTTACACTCTGCCGGCCACATTTTGACCACTTACGCATTTTCTTCTTTGTATTTGAAATGGTCAGCATTTTCCTTCCCAACAAGACCACCCATCCCATTTCTCTTCACGTGACTTAAGCTGATAAATAGCAAATGTTTTGGCTGTACATGTGTGAGAGAATTAACCATGAAAAATTAAGTAAAATATGATAAAGAAGAGAAATCCAATTTAAAAACATCTGTTAATAAGATTGCCTCGTTTTATCTGCATCTTTGCAAGATTTTGCTGTTGCTCACAACCGTCTGATTAGTCTGGAGTCTTAACAAAACAGTGAAGTTTTCTTAGTCTTTCATACTTAAGAAGCAACTAATGAAATACCATAGAAATTGTTTCATTTTAACAGTGAGACGATATTAAACATCTGAATGTAACATATTTTTATCATTCATTTT
>PVJC01000189.1:0-151620 GCA_004026665.1 Murina feae
GGAAAAGGGGAGGGTGGGCAGGGGTAAAGATAAAGGAAAGAAGGAATGTGGGAAGGGAAGGAGGGTAGTAGAAAAATCGGAAGAATGATGATGGAACAGAAGTAGGAAATAAGGAGGAAAGAAAAGTTTATAAATGATGAGTCAGTAGGAAAAGTGTTACATAAAGGAGAAAAATTGTGTGAGAAGAAGCCAATAAGGACGTCAAATACAATTTTGTGTGAAGGAGATAAGATTAAAAAAGAAAGTTAATAGGGGTGACCAGGCCCATAGGGGAGGGCAGTTAGGGGGATCAGGCAGGCAGGCAGGCAGGCAGAATGGTTAGGGCAGGCAGGCAGGTTAGCGGTTAAGAACCAGAGATCCTGATTGTGCGAGTCCCCAAGAACTCCATATTAGAGAGGGTGCAGGTCCGGCTGAAGGACCATTCCCCCGCATCCCCCATGCCCGTGCACGAATTTCGTGCACCGGGCCCCTAGTAGATATATAAAAGCCTAATATGCAAATAGATGAAACGGCAGACAACTGAACAACTGTTTGCCATGATGTGCACTGACCACCAGGGGGTGTGCACAGAACATGGTGTGTGTCAGCGATGGCAGGATGGTGGAGCAGGTGAGTGAGGGCACCAGACCAAGGCAGGGCACCGGTTGCTATCATCGGGGCGAGCCTCTGGTGGTTACTGAAAATTCTTTGCTCCCGTGTGCCCCAGTCCCACCCAGCACTCGCACTCACTGCTGGTGATGGCTCTGTTCACACCCACTGATGGTGCACATCAATTGGGGCTGGTGCCAGCAGCAGGTGCCAGGGGACCAGCACCATCAGTGGGTGTGAGTGGCGGCTGCTGGACCCAATTGCCCCTGAGGGCTTCTCCACCTCCCCCAGCTCCTGAGGGGTGATCTGGGCTGCAGCCGTGCTAGCACCTACTGCTGGCACCAGTTCCAATCACTCCACACTGTCAAGCAGGCTGTGAGTGTGTGGGAGCAGCAGTGGTGGGAGTAGGGCTGCCTGCAGAGAGGCGACCGGGGTCCATGGTGGGAGGGGCTAGGCAGGGGCCTGGAAGATGGGCCGAGACCCACCCTTGTGCCCACCACAGCATCGTGGCCCACAGTTCCGTTCAAAGTGCATGAATTTGTGCACTGGGCCCCTAGTTTAGGATAAAAAGCAACTGATTTCTGGATTTATTTATTTTTTGTATTCTGCTGAATTCATTTATCAGTTCTAGTAGTATTTTTGGTGAAATTTTTAAGGTTCTTATTATACAACATCCATGTCACCTGCAAATAATGACCAGTTTTACTTTTTCCTTTCCAATTTGGATGCCTTTTATTTCCTCTCCCTGATTGCTGTGGCTAGGACTGCAAGTACTATGTTGAATAAGAGTGGTGAAAGCAGACATTCCTGTCTTGTCCCTGATCTTGAGGGAAATGCTTATAGTTTTTACTCATTGAGTCTGATGTTAGCTGTGCGTTTGTCATATATACTAAAGTATGTTCCCTCTATCACAATTTGCTAAGAGTTTTTATCATAAATGAGTGCTGGATTTCATCAAATACTTTTTATGCATCTATTGATATGATGATGTGATTTTATCCTTCATTTTGTTTATGTGGTGCATCACATTTATTGATTTGCAAATATTGTACTAACCTTGCATCCTCAGAATAAGTCCTTCTTGATCATGCTGTATGATCTTTTTAATATATTGCTGGATCCAGTTTGCTAATATTTTGTTGAGGATTTTAGCATGTATGTTCATCAGGGATATTGGCCTGTAATTTGTTTCTTTGTAGGTTTTTATCTGGTTTTGGAATTAGGATAATGGCCTTATAAAAGAACTTGAGAGTTTTACCTCCACTTGATTTTATTATTTTTTTTAATAGTATGAGAAGGATAGATGTTAGTTCTTTGAATGTTTGATAAAATTCACCTGTGAAGCCATCCAAGCAAGGACTTTTGTTTGTTGGGAGTTTTTTGTTTTTTTTTAAATTAGTATTACTGCTTCAATTTCATTAATTGCAAGCTGTCTATTCAGATTTTCTGATTTTTCCTGATTCAGTTTTGGAAGACTGTATGTTTTTAGGAATTTGTC
This sequence comes from Murina feae, assembly GCA_004026665.1. Classification (NCBI taxonomy): domain Eukaryota; kingdom Metazoa; phylum Chordata; class Mammalia; order Chiroptera; family Vespertilionidae; genus Murina; species Murina feae. The sequence continues at coordinate 2,087 of PVJC01000189.1, forward strand.
CATTTTTGTCCAGATTGTCAAATTTCTTGGCATATAGTTGTTTATAATATTTTCTTACAAGCCTTTGTATTTCTTTGATGTCAGTTGTTACTTCTCCCCTTTTGTTTCTGATTTTATTTTTTAGGGAGGTCCTCTCGCTTTTTTTCTTAATGAGTTTAGTTAAGGTTAATCTTACTTATCTTTTCAAAAAACCAGCTCTTGAGTTAATTGATCTTTTGTGTTATTTTTTTTAGATCCTATTTCACTTATTTCTGCTCTGATCTTTATTATTTCCTTTCTTCTACTCATTTTGAGCTTTGTTGTTGTTTTTTCTAGTTCTTTTAAGTGTAAAGTTAGATTGTTCATTTGAGATTTTTCTTATTTCTTCAGGTAGGCCTGTATTACGTTGAATTTTCCTCTTAGAGCTACTTTCACTGTGTCCCATAAATTTAGTGTTGTTGTGTCTTTATTTGTTTCAAGGTATCTTTTGATTTCTTCCCTGATATCATTGTTAGGCCGTTTATTGTTTAGAAACATGTTACTTAGCCTTCATGTCTTTGTGTGTTTTTAATTTTTTGTGTGTGATTGGTTTCTGGTTTCATACCATTATGGCCAGAGAAGATACTTGCTATGATTTCAATCTTCTTAAATGCATTGAGACTTGTTTTGTGTCCTAACATATGTTCTATCATAGAAAATATTTCATATGCACTTGAAAAGAATGTATATGCTGCTGCTTTGGAGTGAAATGCTCTAAAGATACCAATGAAATCCATCTGATCTAGTGTGTCATTTAATTCCACTGTTTCCTTGTTGATTTTCAATCTGAAAGGTCTATTCATTGATGTCAATGGGGTGTTAAAATCCCCTACCATGACTGTATTACTGTTGATCTCTCCCTTTATGTCCATCAAGATTTGCTTTATACATTTAGGTGCTGCTGTGTTGGGTGCATACATGTTTACAATGTAATAGTTATATTTATTTATTTATTTATTTATTTATTTATTTATTTATTTATTTATTTATTTATGGTTATTTCTAAACAACAGTACAGAAGCACAATTTGCCTTTTCCTGTTACATTAATTTATTTTGTAAGTTTGAAGTGGACACTTTATGCATGAGATGTTTTTACGAAAGTCCTTTGCAAACTCAGTTTTTGAAAATCAAGTTTTATGTTTGATGCTTGTGTGAAGACATACAGGCACTCTTAACATAGGGGATTCCTGGATGGATTTAAAGAGATTCTGGAGCTTCCTAAGACTATGTGCAAAGTTGGCGTGTAGGTACATAGGTGCATTTTTTCTAAAGAAAGACTGTCAGATTCTATCTAGAAAGTTAAGAATCTCTATGAGCATTTTGATGCCTTACTACCCTTGCTTTAAATCCCAGTCCTGCTGTTTAATAGGATTTGCTCTGTGTCATTTTTTTCATTTATTCATCCATTTATCCATTCAATGAAGGTTTTGACTCTCATTTTTCTCTGAAATTCTAGAACCAAACTGTCATAGCCACTTTCGGGCAATTCCACTACTCCTACGCTGATCCAAAGCATCACAATCTCTCCCTGGACTTAAATGGCTCTGCCCCTTACTTTCTGTACAAAGTCCTCAACTCAACAGCTGGGGACATCTGGTTAAAACATAAATCAGATTGGGCTCCTCTATGCTCAAAATTCTTCTGTGACTTCCCCTTTCTCTCAGAGTCAAGCCAAGTCCTTACGAAGGCCCACAGTTTTCTTCTGGCCCTTTTGATTTCACCTTTTCCTCTCTTCCCCTCCTCTCACTCAGCCCAGCCTCACTGGTCCTCAGACGTTCCTTGCACACTCAATCATGCTTCCACCTCAGGATCCTTGCACTTTCTTCCACCTGGAATATTCTTCCTGGATATCTCCATGGGCCCATTCTCACACCCTTCAAGTCTCTGCTCAAATGTTCCCTCTCAGGAAAGTCCCCCTTGACCACCCTAATTTATTTTGAACCCCTGTATCCACTCCTCCCTCCCTCTCCACCTTCCCATTTTGCTTTTTATGTCCATAGTACTTGCCATTTGCTAACACACCACATTGCCTACCTATCCTGTATATTAATTCATAGTTCTAGTGCTTATATGGGAAAGACAGTAAATACATACTAGTTGAAAGAAGACATTTGTTCCAGGCACTGGGTTAGTAATAGAACAGTGTGGCAGGGCTGTGGGGAAGTTTAAAATCCAGAGAAAGGAACAGACAATAAACAAGTAAACACAGAAATGTGAAATTTATATATTGTGGCTCCAGGGACTCATGGGAAGATCTACTTGATTAAAGCATCTGGAAAACCCTTTCTGAGTCATTTTTGAGCTGAGAAAAGAAGGAGGAGCTGCAGAGACAAGAGCACATGGGAAATGTGTGATGTTCTTGGAAGACCAGGAGGATCCGAGCACAGTGGGAGTAAGAATGAGGTCATATGAGATTGTGTAGGTCATGGCGAAATATTGGAATTAATTGCAAAGGAAGTCATTGGAGGACTTAGGACAATTTGGGATGTTCAAAGATCACTCTGGTTGCTCCCAAGAGTACTTTAGTTGCACTTTAAGATTTAAAACCCAAAGCTAACTTATTTTGACTTATATTTGATCAGTGTTAATATGACTAATAATTTATACACTCTCTTATGTCAGCTTTTCTGCACATGTGATATAGTTCTTACAATTGGTTTATGTACCACTATCAGCAGATAGTGGTTAAAGTGTGGTGTCTAGAGCCAGAACCCCTGGTTCTACCACTTTCTAGCTGGTTGACTCTGAGCAAGGTCCTATGTTTCAGTTTTTCCATTTGTCAAATGGGGACAATTATATTCCTTCCTCATAGGTTGCTAAATGCAAATGGCTAGAATGGTATTTGTGTTTAGTAAGCATTGCATTATTATTTGATGGATTCTTCTAAAATAAAAGAGTGGGAGAGAATGGAGTAAAAGGCATTTATGTGAAATAATTTCTCAATTCTTTGAAAAAAGGCTTGTGTCTATGGCAACATCGTCTGGTCCTTCAAGTATTTGAAGTATAGATGGAGCACACATATTATGATATCAATGAAACCAATTATTCTGAAAATATTGTAGGCTTCTGCTTGCAATTCCAGCACCTTAGGGGTCAGGAAACGTGGCAATATCTTAAGGACAAATAACTTCTGAGTGAAGGTTGGATGGGGCCTCTGAGCTTTCAGGACCTTGAACTCCTTCGCTGTGTTCACTCCATTTCTTTCCCGGAGAAACACTGAAGTCTTTGCTCTTGGACTCAAACCTACTTTTGATTCTTTTAGTGGCTTTGATGGGATAAATATATTGCGTACCCAGCAGAGAGACAGAAAGCATGTTTAGTCTAATGTTTGCATGCTTGCAGACATCAGCCATGATAAGACTTTGGAGGTGAAAACATTAGGTGGAAAGGCTAACCTGGCTAATGACATGGATGCAAATGCACAGAGGTGGGATCCAATCACTCCTCAGGAATTAGCGTCCTTGTCCTGGATTCTGCCATGGGCAGCTAGATCTTATAACCACTACATCACATTTTTAAAAATTCATGGTTCCCCCTTAGTGGCAATCAAATAAGCAGATAACTAATCCTATGCAAAATGAAAAAGACCAAATCATTATTTGTCTCATTGTAGTTTACACTTCTGGTTGGTTTGCTCTGTTTGGCTGGTAAACCCCATCTAATTACAATATTTTTTCATTTGTGTTTTTAAATAACAATCCTAACCCACTGTTGCTATAACATATGTAGAAGCTGTTGTTCCTGGGATGGTGATAAATTTGTGGTGATCCATTCACATCCTCATGGGTTGGAATTAATCTTTCTCCTCTGATTTCCCACTGCACTTTGTGTGTCTATTATTGTGCTTGGCATAATTTGCTTTGTAGCATAGCTATTTCTGAATGCATCTGTCTCCCCGACTTGATAGTGAGGACAAAAAAACAAAACAACAAACCCCAAAACAATCACGTTTCTGCTTGTTTCATTTTGTTTTGCAGTACCTAAGTCACACAACACACTGATTTGTGGATAGGAGGGATTCAATAAATATTCATAGTAGAGTTGGATTGATCAATTGATCAGTTGCAGTTATAGCTCACGTGGCTGCAAAACACCTTAGAGCAATGAGGCCTATCTGTCCATCAAAGCTGTGATCTTTGCTTCATGAACACCATAGCTAAGCAATGAGGTAGTAAGTCAGTGACAGAGAGCTTCATGTCCTGCATGCCATGAGTTAGATGGGAGATTCTATAGTTCCTTAAGCAGCAAAACCCTTTGGAAAGCAAGCAGCCGTGTAGTGACAATAACAATCCATAGTTCTGTATAGTCTGCATGTGAACATGGAACCCAGCTCTCTCCTTCCAGGCTTTTTATCCAGAAGGGCTGCTCCATGCTAATTATTTCTTTCAAGAGCTTGAGTCACTTTTTCACTAAGTAGATTGCTGTTCATTTGGCCAGCAGTACTGGTACATGAGCCAGTCTAAGCTTGGGCTCGGGGCTTTGGATTCCATTATTGGCCAGCGTCATTTTCTGGAGGAAATATACCATCATCCTTTTGATTTAAAGGCTGAGTGTTCCCCAGCTGGATTTTCTATTTGTCACAGGATGTAGGCTTGGCTTGGATGCTAGTGGCAATGATAGTTTATATTCCCTTACCTCTCCTTTTTCCACTGCCACTGCTTTCTGGAGATGGTTGACATAAAAACAAAAATAAAAACAAAGACAAAAAAGCACAAAAACAACAACAAAAAAAACAAGAAGAAAAAAGGCAGGGACCATCCTCCATCATCCTTCATCTGGCCCTGCTAGGTATTTGGCCATGGACTGATAAGGAGAATTCATGATATTAATAATAATCCTCTGTTCTGCAAAGCAGAAATCCTTCAGATTAGCATCTCTCTTACTAACTACCCATGTTGGGAGGGGCTGAGAGAAAATCAGTGGAGAAAATGAAATAGAAATAAGTGAATATGGTCTGTCCTTGGAATTAAAGATCTGAAGGAACACCTGAAGATGGCAGGTACTTAGGTGCAGTTGTTGACCATCTAGTGTGGTAAATGAATAGAGCATGGAGCTGCCCGTGAAGGGTCCTGGTCTTTAGAGGAATCTAGACTCCTGTAGGTACATCCCTAAAATAGTGGGGTAAGCGTCAGTTCATAAAGCTCCATAGACGAAGTCTATCTCTTTTAAGTCTGAAGTAACCCTAGACATTTTTACTGGTGATGACAACAGTAACAACAATAGCCTGTTGGAAATTTTAATGAAATTAACATTCTTATCTGGAAGAATGACAATCTCTCTATATAAAAGGCTAATATGCAAAGTGTCCCCTCCGGGGTTCCACCAGGAGACTGGGAGTTTGATCCCTCGCTATGACATGCACTGACCACCAGGGAGTGGTATGGCATGAAAGAACGCCCTAGTCAGCAGCTGGAAGGCCCCAATGGGCCCTGATTAGCCCTGATCTCGGGCCAGGCCTAGGGATCATACCCATGCACGAATTTCATGCACTGGGCCTCTAGTGTTTCTATAATAAGAAAGGATGGAATGAAAAGAAAATTCTAAAATGTAACTCTTAAGGCCTTTGAGTGCTTGGTTCTCAACTGGAGAGATTATTTTTGTTTTCTATGGGGATTCTAGTCATAGCTAAATGAAAAGTGGAAACTGTATAGATGAGGGTGTGTAGCTTTAATTCAGAATCTCTGGGTTGCATGAAATTATGACTTTTTGAGCCCTAGACACTTTGATTTTATAGGCCTTGTCCTCCATAAAAAATAATAAAAATTATATTTAATGATTGTGTTGGCATAAAGAAAACCTAATCTAAGGTGTGCCCAATGGATAAGTTTACCTCTACCCATTAGGGTAAGGCCTGGCCAACAGCATTCTTTAAACCTCCACTTGGTTGAGAATCACTGTGCTTTGAGAGTTACCCACTAACCTACAAGAATCTTAGGAATAATTTCTGGAGGAGTCTGCCTCTTCTGCTTCCTCCAACTTCCAGTGTTCATAAGCCACCCACTCTTTATCTGAAGTACACCTGGTCTAGGGACATGGCAGAATGCATATACTACTAGGATTGCCAGAGTTAGCAAATAAAATGCAGGATGGCCAGTGGAATTGAATTTCAGACATATTTATATGCAGGACAACTTATGCTAAAAAGTATTCATTGTCTATCTGAAATTCAAATTTAACTGGGCATCCTGTATTTTACCTGGCAGCTCTGTGAGCTTCCTTTATTCTTAGAAGCCGAGTTGCTTTTCCCTTCTAAAGTGCTTCGTAATTAATATGCCACCCACTAATTCAGTGTTTGTAAAAGAAGGCTCTGCAGGCTATTAACGGGGATCACTTCAGAGCTGCATGGTCAGATATGTTTTCTGTAAGGCATGTTCTCCGAGTTCTTCTACATGCTAATGCACATCATGAGTGTCCAAGAGAATGGCATTGGAGTAGGAGCATGTCCCAAGCTTTCCAGACCACTGACTGTTTTACTTTCTTTCTGGAGTTTCTCTCTGGGGATCAAGCCTGCAACCTAGGCATGTGCCCTGATCAGGACTGGTTCATAGCTTGACGCTCAACTACTGAGCCATGCCAGCCAGGCTGATTTTGAGTTTATAAAAGTATATTAAAGCATTGTTTATCGTTGATTTGTTCTTCTTTGACAAATCACAGCTTCAGTTACATTCTTAAGTTTATAGATTAGAGTTGATATTGTTTTAAATTTTTGCTTTCCAGTAGTGACCATCTGTTTCTGAATGCCAAGAGTCATTTCTTTATATTTTGGCTCCTCTTTTCCTTAGCGGATGAGCCCTCTGCCACTTTCAGTCCACATCCACCCCCACAAGATAGGCTAGACCCAGGGGCCAGCCTTGGCTGCTCAGGATATTCTCTCCCCTGGATACAGTGATTACTTGGCATCAGGGTAGGACTCATGAGAGCCCAGTGAGAGTCAACCCCAGGCTTGTGATGAGTTACTAGAAAAAGGCACTTCTTCTCCACCAAGGAGAGGACCAGTGCTGAGCTGGACCTGTGCTGGCCTGGAGCTGCTGGTGTCATCTTGGCCACTGCTGAGGAGAAGCTGATTGACAGAAGGAGAGGGGGCAAGATATAGCCCAGGGCATGTTCCTGATGTCATTTGGAGCACCTGGATCAAGCCATGTCTGAAGCAGTACCTACCCCAGATTTTTAGTTATGGGAACAATACATTCACTTTTAAAAAAATTCTGGTTTGGGTTTCTGTGACTTATCACTAAGTGTCCTGACAAACATGATGTCCAGAAATGTCAGATCTGGAGATGAGTGGTGGTGGCATTGCAGAGGTGGCCTCTCAGTAATACTAGTCAGGCTCAAGGTCCCTTCATTGATACCTTTCCCCAGACTGTTCCAGATGCCTCCTTATGGGTACCCAAATGGCTCCAACTGCCATGAGGAATTGTGGAATGTCTGACACCTGTCCGCCTTCTCTTCTGGGCTGCAATAACCCCTTTAGGGGGCTACTTATTGGAGGTGGGGAAGGCTTTTATTTGGTGCTTACTAAGTTTAAGACCTAGTGGGTGCTTCATTCAGTATCTAATTGTCATAATCTATAAAAATCTATAATAATAAAAGCATAAAATGCTAATTAGACAGGATGTCCTTCTGTATTACCCCGGCCGCCGCAGTGGGCAGGGGCCAAGGCAGAGGCAGCCGAGGCAGAGGCAGAGGCTGGGGCTGAGCCCTTGCATGAATTTCATGCATTGGACTTCTAGTAATCCTATAAAATACCTGTGCCTTTTCAACTTGTACTCACGTGCCTGACTTGTAGCTCTGTCTGTATGTGTCAGGGGCCAACTCTGTAACTAATTCTTTAAATCTACTTCTCTTTAGAATGTATATTAAAACTCAGTAGCAACTCAATCAATTTTTGAAAATGGTAGATAAACTTTTTCTCTAGAACACTATATGGTAAATATTTAAAGTCTTTGCAGGTCATAAGATCTCTTTTGCTATTGTAATGTGAAAGCAGCATAGACAAATATATAAACAAATGAGTTAGCTGTGTTCTAATAAAACTTTGTGGACACTAAAATTTGAATTTCGTACAGTTTTCACATGTCCCACAATATTGGTTCTTCTTTGGTATTTTTTTAAAACTATCCTTGCTTCTTGGCCTGTACAAAGACAGATGGTGGGCTGAATTTTGCCCATAAGCAGTAATTTGCATACCCTGGTTTAGAACATACACCCCTACTTTCCAATAGAAATATAATATGAGTCACATATGTAATTAAAACTTTTCTGATTTCCATAGTAAGAAAAGGCAAAATGAAACAAGTAAAATTAATTTTAGTAATATACTTGACTTCCTCCAATATAACCAAAATATTACCAGTTTAACATGCATTTAATATAAAAATTTATTACTGATGAATTTCACATTATTATTGTACAAAGATGTTGAAATCTGATGTGTATTTTATATTACAGTATATCACCACTGCGTGCTACATTTTCTCAGAAATACTTGACTTGTATTTAGATTTCATAAACTTCATGGTAGAAGAATAGATTCACATACACAATTTGTTTTTTTAAAAATCCTAAATGTTTTCCTGTAGTTGAATCACATTAAGTTTTAAAATTTAAGTTCATTAAAATTTTCATTACTACCACCACATTTTAGGTGATCAATAGCTACTGTATTGGACAGCTCAGACTTGGAACAACTAAAGATTTTTTTAAAAATTCTTTTTAATTTTACTTATTATTATTATTATTATTATTATTATTATTATTATTATTACTAGGGGCCCGGTGCACAAAAATTTGTGCACTCGGGGTGGAGGGAGTCCCTCAACCGGCCTGTGCCCTCTCATAGTCTGGGACCCCTCAGTGGATGTCCTATGATGGCCCCAGTCTGCCAGGCGCCTTTTGTGTGTGTGTGTGGCCACTGGGGACCTGCCCCCAGCCGCATCTGAGGCTCGGAGCAGTCCTCCTGTGTGTGTCTACCTGCTGGGGGCCTGCCCCCAGGCACACCATCAAGGCTTGGAGCAGGCACCCCCTCTATGTTGATCTCTCAGACTCTTGCCCTCCCCAGCATGTTTTTCTCTTTTTTGAGCTGTGGCCGGGGCTGGGTGCTGCCTGCCTCCCAAGCTTGCCTACTGCCCATCTTCCTCCAGCCACCAGAAAGCAGGGAAAACCCCGCCTCGTGGTCAGGCCAGCCTTTTCCTGCTCCCTGATCCCCGGAAGGGACCTGGGAAGCCGCCAAGCAGGCCGCCAACTCTTTTCCAGTCACCCGTCCCCTGCTGCCTTCCTTTCCCACTTCCTGGTGCCGCCAAGGGGTCTGGGAGCTGCCAAGCAGGACCCCGGCCCCTGCAGCGTTGCTTTCCCGCTCCCTGGTGCCCCACAAAGGGCCTGGGCAGCCACCAAGCAGGCCGAGACCCCCCCTGCCACCTCTTACCCACTTCCCAGTGCCCTCCAACCCTGCCGCCTCTTTCCCACTCACGGGTCCTGGGTCCTGCACTGTCCTGCCCTGCAGCCGCTCTGTGCACTCGGGAGGTCCCTCAGCCCAGCCTGTGCCCTCTCACAGTCTGGGACCCCTCGGGGGATGTCCACCTGCTGGCGTGCCTGACCATCCTGGGTAAGGGGCTTTAAGGCTGCCTACAGCTCCCATTGACCCAACGTCCCAGCAAGGCCGGCTGGACGCAGGTTCTGGAGTTTTTTCTCCTATAATTGATGCTGTTCCTTGAAGGCCTGGGGTTATCTTCTATAATTGATACACTGTTCCTTTAAGGCGGCCTTCTAACTAACTGAAGCCTCCTCTTTGCTTCACCTCGCAGCGTCTATAATGAAACAATTGTTACTTTACTGGTTAGGCCGGAGCTGCTCTTTCCTTCAGCTCCGGAGGATTCTATGATTGTTACATTGTTTCAAATGTTTCAAAGCTGTGTTTTGCTAGAGGCAGTTTAATCGGAGCTGAGCTGAGCGAGCGCAGCTTCACTTTCGCTCCTGCCGCAATGGAAAGGGCTGTTTACTCAGGTCCGTGAGTGGTGGCCGCCATGTTGGCTGGGCTAATTTGCATACAGCCGCTCTGATTGGCTGGTGGGCGTGGCTTACCCGTCTCAGAGAAACGGTTAATTTTAATATTTAGCTTTTATAGAGTAGATTATTTGCTGAGAGGAGTATTTTCACCAGCATGGGTTGGAATTGCTAGTAAACGGTGATTGTAAAAAGGAGACAGACTATATTAATGTTTTAAAGGTTTTTAAATTATCTGCAGACAATGTACCTCCTATGTCCTGCACCTGGGGTGGCCCCCTCCCCTGCTTTGGTTCACCCCTGAAAGCCTTCATGGCTGGAATGGAAGGACCAAGGAAGAGGAAAATGCCCGAGACTGACCAGGAAGGATCTGGTTATAGATCTCGTAGTAGGGCCTGGTAAGCACAGGTGCGGATTCAGACTGCCTCAGGGTGGAGGGCAGTCATGGCCTGGAGGGCTTTGAGCTGTGATGGAGAACAGGCTTACAGGGGAGCACAGGTAACCTGGGGCAGCCGCAAGGTTCCTGCAGGTGGGGGTGGAAGATGATGGTGGGTGTGGGCCCTGCTGTGGGGGGGGGGCACCTCTCAGATTGTACAATCCTGGGAGTCAGCACCTCCTTAAGTGTCCGCTTTGGTGGCTGGGGTAAGAGGGTTCCCTGCCTGCAGGAAGTGGGAGGAGCCACCAGCATTGGAATATATTTTGAAGGAAGAACCCAGGGAATCTACTGATGGATTGGATCTGGAGTGAGAGGAAGAGGGAAGTCGAGCCTGACACCGAGTGTTTTATTTCCATTGTAAACCCGCCAGCACTTGGGACAGCCTGCACTGCTCCTTTTGGTCTACTGTCGAGTTTACCAGAGCACAGACTTGTCTGAAAAGTAGATTTCAATTAAACATGCTTTGAAATTGCAGAGATTTGGTTGCAAAGCCCCAATCTCCATTGTAACAAAGGTCATATTGTGTATAAAGCTAGGCGGTGGCTGGTCCTTAATACCACGTACCAGAAGTTTCAGCAGGCACCTGAACCATAGGGCTGCATCTCTACATGAACCTGTTTTCGCCCCCCCCCCTTGAAGGTCAAGGCTGCTCTGACCTTCACCCACCATGCTGTAGCATCTTTCTCCTGCTCCCAAACTCCTGGCTGCTTCTCTGTCTGTAAGGAAAATCGAGGCAGGTTCTCACCCTTACCTCCCACCCACCCTCCACCATCACCACATCCACCCTCTTAAATTCCATTTTACAACACACAAAGCACGATAGCCTTTGTTAAAAAGTTTAATGTTCTTAATTAGTTGAATCAGTTGGGCTAATTAGAATACCAATTAGAACTGGCAGGGCTATCGCTAATTTGAAAGTGCTGTGCTGTTAATCGCTATTAAACCTTATAGTTTGTGAAAGAAACGGAGAGGGTGAATTCACAAAATAGAATTTTAAATGTTAAAGGTCCGTGGTCAGAAGCATCCCGCGGTCAGCCAGTATTTATTCTGGGGAGTCCAGCCCCAGAGGGGAGGGGAATTGCTGCAGACCTGGGCCAGCAGGGGCCTAAGTGCCTCCCTTTTCAAAAAACATTAAAAGTCTGCAATGCATTTTACAAAAATAGCCAAATGGTTTAATTCACCTAATGGACTAGTGATCTGGAATGATTCTTAAAAAAAAAAAAAAAAATGAGTGTTTAAGTTACCGGGGCACACAGAAGTTTCTGCTGTTCAGGAAGCTGGGTATCCCTTTTGGGTCTTAACTTGCTAACTATGAGAAGCAGCCCGTCCATTAAACCTCCCTTATTTCCGGTCACTGTTTGAATGAACAGGGGAGTCAGTGCAAAGACAGTCTTAGAGCGAAAGAAGCCGTGTTGGGGCTGTCGGAGGACATGAGTTCCATATTGTTCGCGTCTCGTCTGGAGATGACTAAATGGATAAGCAAGCCCTAATTTATGTTTTCAGACTAGTATAAAAATCACTCCTTGTTTTCTCCACAAGCAAATATGGAATGGACAATTATAGCCATTCTTACCGTACGTTTTCTGAGATACGGCTTGATTTCCCCTCTATTCCCGAGATAAAGACAGAAGGTATTGCTATCCATTACCGTTGCTGGTACCCTCTCAATATATCTGTGATTCATGTCCAGAGAATAAACTGTGCCGTTTATAGAAAGCAAATATAAAGATATATTTCATCATATGTATTATGGCACTGTTAGGAAGCAAGGCATCTCTTTAGATGTGAATTGCTTTGCAAAGGATATAATAAAAGTGTTCAACTCAATTGCTACCTCAAATCTTCTTGGAGGTAAGTGGAGAATAAATTTAAAGCAGACAGATCAGCAAATAAATAAGTGAGAGTGACTACCAGTGTAGTATTTATACATAAAAATTTGTAGAAAAAAAAAAGCAGCTTATGATCTGGAACTTGCTCCCAGTGTTTCTTGGGTTACATGGTGACATCTGTAACAGATGTTATGAAGGAACATTAAGTTCCAGTGGTTTTGTTCAATTCCGTTTCTCCTGGATCAAGAGACAGCCTTACTCTCTCCATTTTGCTAGAAGCCAGCCCTGGGGATAGGAGAATACACCGCTGGAAACACCTGATTGGGCTCTCTTAGCAAAGACTGTTTAAGTGACAGCAAAAACAAACAAACAAACAAAACAGTATTTGGTAACTCATCAAAACAGACTTATTTCCTGTCATTTGGGATTCAAATAGCACATTAGCCTTTTGCCTTGCTACTACATTTTTATGCTTGTTTTTTACCTTCCTCAGCAGGCCCGGTTTTTTCAGAACCACTAGTTAAATGTTAGCATTAGGTTAAGGTTAAAAATAATGTCCCAGCTACTGGTTGAAGTTTTGTTTTTAACCTATGTGTGAAGAATAAGATTGTGTATGTGTGTTCTTTTTGTAAAATGCTAAAAAAACTAATTTTCAGAGATTCTTCTTGAAGCATCAAGAGATGGAAAAACCAAACTAACGAAGTGCGGATGCCACGTAAACCTTTAACAGAGGACTGTACTGACGGACTGCTTTTCTCTCTCATCTTTGACTGCATTTCGAGTTACCCATTTCCTTGCATATGTTTTGTGGCTGCTTTTTTTTTCTTTTATGCAAATCCCTAAGTGAATTTATCCTGTAGTCAAACCATAAATGTCTTCCTAAAGTATCTGCACAGTGACTTAACAAGCATTTGTTTATCATCTCCTGGATATCAGGTAGCGTGCCAGGCTGTGGGACACAAAGAGACACGCGTAAGACAAAGCTGTCAGTCCGAGAAGTGAGGTGAGGGGAGAAAGAAATGGATATAACACTGTCTGGCAAGCACTGTGTCAGGGTCAAGAACAAGGTGCTTCAGAAGACAACAAAATGAAGCAGGAAACTTGATCTGTGGGCCGTGTTGGGGAGGTGAGGTCTGGGTGAGGTTTGAAGGGCAGATAAGACCACTATGGGGTTGCTATTCCTGGCATATGCAATGCAGTGGCCCTGGCTTAAGGTTTGGTGGTAATGGGAGGCAACTGATTTTTTTTTTTTGAACCTGGAAAATATAATGCAAAAGCAAGAAATGGGACAAATCAAAGTTCAACGCTGATGTAAGATGCAGAAATGTTTCCTTTCTAGAATCCTTCCAGTACCCGAGGACAGGAGTTGTCCCACTATGTAACTAATTGCGCAGCTTATAAAGCTCTTTCATAAATTAGCAAACCTCACTGGTAATTTTCATCTTCAAAGAATCTATAGAATCTATAGGATTTTCAAAAATTCCTTTTGGCATCTATAAAAGCCATGCAAGTACCCAGAAAAGCATATACAATTTTTGTGGGTTTTGTAAAGGTTGTTAAGAAAACAAATGAAATCATTTTATTTCCCTTTTGGGTTCGACTTGAGACTGAAAGGATCCCTTACAGCTATGGAAGCATTCGCGCCAGGTCAGCCTATCCTCCACAGCCAGGTGACCCCTCCCCCTGAAAACACACTTAGTGAAGTCAACTCAAGACACTGTTTCTCGTTCACCCTGCTTCCCCCACCTCCGTGGAAGACTGTGGACAAACCCCTCTTTTTACTGCGGCGGCTCTAGGCGTGTCACTTGACGTCTGTGCGTCTGCGCGCCTGTGTGCGTTTGCCGCTCATTTGCCCTGTGTCGTTCTGCAGAAACGGATTCACACAGTCAACTAGATCTGAGAGCTTTGAGCCCAGCTCTCAGCTGGAGGAACAAAGCGGGTGCAGTCAGGGGAGCCCCCGAAGGGAAGGTAGTCTGCCCAGGCGGTCCCCTGAGGGTCCCCATCAGCAGGAGAGAACTGTTTTGACAGGACCACTGAATTGGGTGCAGAAGTCAAATTCCTGGGACATCAAGCCGGGACAGATGTTCTGCTCGCCCACAAATAACACAGGCCCCTCTGCCTCTGGGGAGCAGGCGGCGCTGGGCCTGAGGGGGCAGGGGCTCCGGAGTCGGTTGGAATCACTTGCTGTAGGCAAAAGGGCAAGGAACATTGAGTCGCGGAAATGGAAGCGAATAATTTATTATTTTTTTTTAAATCATGAACCCTGATGTCGGGCCCCAGATATTGGAGCATATTCTCCATTCTTCGAACAAAAGAGACACACATGCTTATTCCACCCTTTTCCGCCTCATCTGGCAGCCGCTTTCTGGTCCAGCAGACACTAACATCTAATGAGTCAAACTTCTCATTTTCAGACTAATCAGTCGGCTGCACTAATTGCAAATGCAAATATGCAAATTTATATTAATTAATTACTCCGCTAATTAGTTCTGCAGTCTTTTTTGGGTAATAAATCATGGTGCAGTGGAAGGGAAAACAAGTCCTGTCCCATTTCACTCCACATAAAAATTTAATGTACACATGGAAGAAAATGTATTTTAAAAGACAACACCCCGACTTGATCACTGTGCTCCTGCTGCCGCAGAAAGGTGCCATCGCTGAAGGCTTGCCCATCCTCAGCAAATGCCATCACTAAGGTGCCCGTTAGCGATTTAATTATCACATGATGAGCTTCAGGAAAAGCCAGTTTGCTGTGCTGCGGGCTGTGACATGGAGCTCCGCGGTTCACCCACGTTGCGAAGGAACACTCAGAGCAGTAACGTGAGCATCGAGAGAGGGAATCGCGTCTCTTTGCTGAAACACCATAGCATGGGGGCCAGGGTTTTCAGGGTTTTTGTTGTGGTTGTTGTGATTTTAAGGCAAAGTTAGCATCTTGCTTTCCCTGCTCTAGAATGAAAAGTTTTATCATTCAGGCTTCCAGAGGCCCTGAAGGACTCTATGGTGGGGGTGGGGCCTGCGGAAGAGAGGAAACCGTCTTCCACAATGTATAAGGGTGAGGCACACTCAGATTTATTTACTTCATAAATCTTACTGGAAATCTATGCTTTCAGCATCCCCACTGTGGGAGAGAGTGACATATAAGTGACATACTGAAACTTTCTCTCCCAATTAGACTGTGAATTCTAGTTTTTAAAAAAATCGTATTTGTTTATTAGTCTTAGAAAGAGGGAGAGAGAGCGACAGAGACATCAATTAGTTGTTTCACTTATTTATGCATTGATTGGTTAATTCTTGGATGTGCTCTGACCAGAGATTGAACCCATATCTGGACGATGCTCTAACCAACTGAGCTGCTCAGTCAGGGCTTAGGCTGTGAATTCTTTAGATTAAGAGGCTATGTCTGACTTAACACTGTGTTCCCAGTTCTTTATCGGGATGGAACATTCAATAAATACTTGCTGAATGAAGAATGAATGAATGAATGAATGAGTGAATGAATGGCTAAAGCCTTTAAGGGCGTCAAGCCTAGTTAAGGTGACAGTATCTGTTACTCATGTACATTCTTGCCTTTATTATGGAGTAGGTGCCATATGATAGTGAATGATTAGGAGATGAGAGGAGGGCGCCATGGTGGTTAAGATTTAGATCCTCACGTGTTAAATGTCCCTTCATTTCCTTCTTCTCACCAAGAAATGTCTACTTTAGTTCTCCTACTCTTCTCTCTCTATTATGTCTTCTCCATGTGGAGTTTGATGTTTGAGCAACAAAGAGGAAACTGCTCTCATTACAGCTGGACATCTTGCATTCAAGCCCTGGCTCACCACTGACTGGTTAGTAAAGTTGGGCAAACCATTGGACCTCATGGAGTTGGCATCTTCATTGTGCAAACAGGAGTGATGGGTTCATCAAGGGCACTGCAGTGGAAGCCAGGGCTTTGCAGTCAGGAGCTCAACTCCCACTCCTTGCCCCTCCACCCCAACTGCTCTCTCTGTGACTATAGGTCTTTACTTTTTAGTCTTTATAAAAATTATTTATCATTGAATTTTTTTGAAAAAATTGGACTGTAGGATGCATGGAGCTGCTACAAAATGCAAAAAGTACACAAGCAATTAGGTAAAAAGCAATTTTCCTTTCCTGACCCAAAGTCTCACTGCCTCCATACCTTCCCCCTCTACACACACTCAGTGGCAACCACTAATTCCTATATTTCTTATTTCTTATATACCTGTTAGCAAGAACAATATTGCTCAATAGTATGTACACAATAAATGCTTGTTGGTTGACTGGTGGACCCAAAAGTGTTGCCCATGCTTGGGACAGCCCCTGTCTTCCCCAGTGCTGCACACATATCTTATTTTCTATTGTGACCTGAACACAAGTTGTAGATTATTTTCTCAAAGATGAAACACAATATCCATCTTTTGAATGTCCCATGGCTTGTGCTGAATGATAAATAATTCTTTGGCAGAGTCCTCCAAACTGCTAGTCTCAGAACAGCCTTGAGCAAGGCCTGTGAGGCATGCTGTGGGTTTGCATGGAGGGGAGGACTACCCTTCCATTCTGCAGGATGTGTGTCTATGCATGTGGGGCCCAAAGGGGAGACTGGGCTGAGAGCACCAATTATCTTAGATCATATATCTTCTATAATAAAAGAGAAACATGCAAATTTGACCGTTACTACCAGCCAATCAGAGCGACTGTATGCAAATTAACCCAGCCAAGATGAAGGCCAACAGCCATGGAACTAGAGCAACAACCATGGAACTAGAGCAAACTGTTGCAACTGCCTGCCTAGGCTGGCTGAGCCTCTGCTCACAGCCATGCCCACCAGCCAATCAGAGCGGCTGTATGCAAATTAACCCAGCCAAGATGGAGGCTGGCAGGGCGGCTCTGCACTGGGAGCCTCCACGGCCAGCCAGCATAGCTGTGCCAGGTGTGTCAGCTCAGTGGGAGGGGGGGTCTGGCCTGGGGCCTCCTCGGGGCTTCCAGGAGCGCCTGTCCCGGGTCCGCTGCCTGGCTCCACCCCCTGGGGGCCTCCCCGGGGCATGCAGGAGCACGGGGCCTCTGCAGGGTGTGCAGGAGCAGCCGTCCTGGGTCTGCTGCCTGGCTAGGCCCTGGGAGCCTCCGCAGGGTGTCCAGGAACACCCATCCAAGGTCTGCTACCTTCATCCGCCCCCCAGGGGCCTCCACAGGGCGTGCGGGAGCGTCTGCTGCACAGTGTGGAGAATCCAAAGCCAGTCCACTGCCCAGCTCCACCCCGGGTGTGTTTGCTCAGCAGCAGGGCCCCACCGAGGGATTCTGCACCAGCATCTGCCCCTGGCTCGCCACCCAACTCTGCGCCAGGTGTGTCCCCTCAGCGGTGTGGGCCCACCAGGCATGTGCAATCATGGGCCCTCCTGTGGGAAACGTCCAGGCCTGCACTAATGGTTCTCAGCCCCTCACCGAGGGCAGAGGCCGGGCTGAGGGACCCCCACCCCCACCCCCCCAGTGCACAAATTTTTGTGCACCAGGCCCCTAGTATATAATAAAAAGGTAATATGCTAATTAGACTGAACATCTTCTAGACAACCTTCTGGACAAAGCCATGGTGGCAGGGCTGAGGCAGAGGCAGTTACAGGTTATCAGGCATGCAAAAAGCAGTTAGGAGGATCAAGCTGGCAGGGGAGAGCAGTTAGGGAG
Organism: Murina feae; assembly: GCA_004026665.1. NCBI lineage: Eukaryota > Metazoa > Chordata > Mammalia > Chiroptera > Vespertilionidae > Murina > Murina feae. The sequence goes on from PVJC01000189.1 coordinate 20,050, forward strand.
ATCAGGCCAGCAGGCAGGTGAGCAGTTAAGAGCCAGCAGCCCCAAAGGTTCCCCAATTGGAGAGGGTGCAGACCAGGCTGAGGCACCCCCCAAGTGCACAAATTTTTGTGCACTGGGCCCCTAGTATATATATAAAAGGCTAATATGCAAAATGTCCCCTCAGGGGTTCGATGGCTTGCTATGATGTTTGCTGGACCACCAGGGGGTGGGGAGGAACAAAGGGAGGCATTGGCCAGCAGCCAGAAGGCCCCTATCAGCCCTGATCGCTGGCCAGGCCTAGGGACCCTACCCATGCACAAATTTCATGCATCGGGCCTCTAGTAGACTGATAAAGGGAGTAGTGAGGCAGGTTGTTTTTTGTTTTTTGTTGTTGTTTTTTTGTTGTTGTTTTTTTTACATTTTATTGATTTTTTTACAGAGAGGAAGAGAGAGGGATAGAGAGTTAGAAACATCGATGAGAGAGAAACATTTGATCAGCTGCCTCCTACACATTCCCCACTGGGGATGTGCCTGCAATCAAGGCACATGCCCTTGACTGGAATTGAACCTGGGACTCTTGAGTCTGCAGGCCAATGCTCTATCCACTGAGCCAAACCAGTTAGGGCATGAGGCAGGTTTTAAGAATACAAAAGGGTATGGCTCAAAATATGGAGGACTGAACCTTTAAAATTTCATCTGAAAGAAAAAATAAATGTGATTAATAAATGCTCCATGAAGGCAAAATTGGAAAAAAAACAATATAAACATGTTCCTTCTGATAATTAAATTAAGAAACCTATGCCCTATACTAGATGTGTGTTGCATAGTTGAGCCATATTTTCCCAGAAAATTATTTTTAATAGAATCTCTTTCCTAACCAGTGTTTTGGATAAGAAATTATTGGGTTTTGTTTTTGGTCTCACATTTCTTGGCAATCAGCTGTAGTTAAGGATAATGCTAATGAGTTGAGGTTGAAGGTTTTATGGGCCCAAATGACCGATTGACTTCTTGTAGGAAACTTTGTGCTCTGTACGCCCACACTGTAGCCACCACTCCTGAAAACATGCACCACTGCATGTAAGAATAAATGCATTTCAGGAAAAACAATTTAAAACACATGCCCTTTAAAAGCAAATTTTATATTTATGCTTTAGAAAAAAGAAAAATCACCCTTAATCTTACAATCTACAGATGACTACAGCAAACATTTCAGGCTATACCCTTCCAGACTTTTATCCATAGCCACATCATCTAGAGCTGTTAGTACCTACGTTCATTCATACTTCTCTACAGATACTTCTCAGACATTTCTAGGGTTTGCGAAGATGCTCTCATTGGACCAGTTGCTTAAAGCTTCTTCTGTATGTCTATTCTTGTGCCAGTACCAGGCAGTTCTGAGAACAGTGGCTTTATAATACAGCTTGATATCTGGTATTGAGATCCCTCCTATTTGTTCTTCTTTCTCAGATCGCTGCAGCTATTCGGGGTTTTTTTTTATTCCAGATGAATTTTTGGAAAGTTTGTTCTAGGTCTGTAAAATATGCCATTGGTATTTTAATGGGGATTGCATTGAATTTATAGATTGCTTTGGGTAGTATTGATATTTTAATGATATGATTCTACCAATCCATGAACATGGTATGTTCTTCCATCTGTTTATGTCTTCCTCTATCTCTTTTTTCAATGTCCTGTAGTTTTCTGAGTAGAGGTCTTTTACCTCTTTAGTTAAGTTTATTCCTAGGTATCTTAGTTTTTTTGGTGTGGTGGCAAATGGGATTTTTTTTTAGTCTTTCTTTCATTACTTTCACTGTTGTTGTACAAAAATGCCATAGATTTCTTGGCATTAATTTTGTATCCTGCTACATTGCTGAATTCATTTATTAAGTCTAATAATTTTTTGATGGAGTCTTTAGGGTTTTTTATGTACAATATCATGTCATCTGCGAATAAGGACAGTTTTACTTCTTCTTTTCCAATTTGGATGCCTTTTATATTTTCCTCTTGTCTAATCACAATGCCTAATACTTCCAGTACTATGTCGAGCAGGAGTGGTGAGAGTGGGCAACCCTGTCTTGTTCCCATTCTAAGGTGAAATGGTTTTAATTTTTGCCCATTGAGTATGATGTTGGCTATGGGTCTGTCATAAATAGCTTTTATTATGTTGAGGTAAGATCCTTCTAGTCCTACCTTGCCGAGAGTTTTTATCAAAAACGGGTGCTGGATTTTTTCAAATGCTCAGAGTCAGTGCCATTCAGGTTGATAAATACCTGGTACCTGTTTAACAAAAGTAGACTCAACCGCTCTCCATACTTGTTTGTGTGTGTGTGTGTGTGTGTGTGTGTACATGTTTGTTATTTACTGATGCCATTTTCCCCCCAATATGGACATCATTTTTATGGGTGCTGAGTACTCAGTTGTGGGAATGGAGAGTCCACATTTATTCAACTAGTCCTATGTTATGGGACATTTTGAATTGTTTTCAACTCAACCTCTTTTATATTTATGTCATCCTATTCTGTTTTTTGTTATTGTTGTTGTTATCCTCTCCTGAGGATATTTTGTCCATTGACTTTTAGAGAGAGTGGAAGGAAGTGAGAAGAGAGAGGGAGAAAGAAAGAAAGAATGCGAGAGATAGACATCAATTTGAGAGAGACACATCGATTGGTTGCCTCCCGACTAGGGTTGGGGATTGACCTTGCAACCCAAATTGTGCCCTTGGCTGGGAATTGAACTGCTCACCCTTCAGTGCTTGGGCTGATTCTCTATCCATTGAGCCACACTGGCCAGGGCTATTTTATATTTTTGTTCTTCCCTTTTTCTTTGTTATCTTTGTTGCTTACAATTCTTTCTACTAGTGGTTTGAGAATTCTACACTTATTGTTCACTAATAGTCATAATCTTTTTGTTGAAAATATTTGAATCAATCTTTATCAACATTAGGATTTAATCATTTTCTGCTAATTTCTCCATCTCTACTTTCCTATGAGGGTAGATATTTTATTATCTCTTCCCATGTCCTATTCTCAGTTATATTTTTAAAAAATATTTTTATTGATTTCAGAGAAGGAGATGGAGAGAAAGATAGAAACATCAATGATGAGAGATAATCATTGATCGGCTGCCTCCTGCATGCCCCACACTGGGGATCGAGCCCGCAACCCAGGCATGTGCCATGACCAGGAATCAAACCCTGACCTCCTGGTTCATAGGTCGGCGCTCCACCACTGAGCCACACCGGCTGGGCTCAGTTATTTTTTTAATAATTTGAGTTTTTTAGATTCATTTTAAAAAAATATATTTTATTGATTTTAGAGAGGAAAAGAGGAGAGAGATATAGAAACATCAATGATGAGAGAGAATCTTTGATTGGCTGCCTCCTGCACACCTTCCACTGGGGATTGAAACCTGGGTATGTGCCCTGTCTGGGAATGGAAACATGACCTCCTGTTTCATAGGTTGATGCTCAGCCACTGAGTCACACCAACCGGGCTAGATTCATTTTTTGAAATACAATTTGTATCTCTTCTCTCCAGGATTGTGTTTGACATTTGCATTGTTTATAATCATATTAGCAACTAGAAGCCCAGTACACAAAATTCGTGCATGGGTAGCGTCCCCAGGCCTGGCCAACGATCAGGGCCAATCAGGAATCAGGTTCTTGGCCTCCCCACCTCCCTACCTCCTCCTTCCCTGGCCAACCACACACCGCCACTGTGGAGTCACCCCTCCCCAGGTGCCTACCTGCCTCCTCCTTCCCTCACTCCTTCAGTGCCCTACTGCTGCTGCTGGTTGCCTTCCATGTTCCACACTAGCCCCTAGTGGTCAGTGCATGTCATAGCAAGCAATTGAACTCCCCGGTCTCCTGGTTGAACCCCTGAAGGGACACTTTGCACATTAGCCTTTTATAGATATAGATTGTTTAGCTATTAACTCTGAACTTGACTGCATTTATTGCTCACTACCATTTCTTTTAAATAACATTTTACATATATTTAAATTCTTTATTTTCATACCATTTTCAATGAACTTAAATCCATTTTGAGGACATTTTTTCAGAGAGGGTATGTGGGTGCTAAACATTTTTAGTTCTTATGTATCAGAAAAAATCTTTCTCTTCAAACATAAATGGGGCATGATTTGCTTTTTAAGTTGTTCTTTTTCTTCCCTGAGAGCTAGTTCCTGACTTTAATTCCCCTTAAGTTGTTCTGCAAAATTCCTTACATATTCCAATTTTTTTTCTTGCTTTGAGTTTTAGTCTAATTGTTCTTGCTAAATCACCTTTATTTTAAAAAAGATTATTCATGCCTGAATATATAGATATTCTTTTTGTCTTTCAAGTAGAAAACCATAACTAGAAGTTGTGTGAGCATGTATGTGTGTGTATGTGTGTGTATGTGTGTGTACACTTCATTTCATTACCTGATGTAGTGGACCCATGAAGTCAAGGCTCATCTGGCATTTTTTCCATCCCAGGAATCTTGCCATTATTATCACTATCTGAGATAATCATGTCTCCTGTATTTTCTATTTTCTTTGATTCTTCCTATTGTGCTCATGCGAGTCTTATGGAACTATCACGATGTCATGTATCTTCCTGCGTAGCCCTTGTTCTATATTTATTCTCTTACACAGAGTTCATGGGGAAGCACTGAAGCTGGTCTTCCGGGTCCCAGGTGGTTTTCTGCGCTCTCTATTCTGCGAGTCCCCACGGCATTTGCACCTTTACATTAGAAAATTCTGTTTTTCATCTGAAACCCTCCTGTCCCAGGAGCAGATTTTTTTCTCTCTGCAAAGATGCAAGTCTGAAGCATGCTGAATTTACAACGGCGTGCATTGTCACGTATTTTAAACATGTAACTGGAATAGACGGTTTTTTAAAGTTTCTTGACCTAAGTCTATATTGTTTGGGAAATTTGACTCTGATGCTCCTTCCGGTTCAGGTGCACCTTTCCCTGGGTGTGGTGAATTTTCACCTTTGGGGCAGGAACAGAGATAAATATTTATTTATTTTAAAGTATTATGATGGTTTTGTTGGGAATTTTATAGATCGCTGTGCACATGTACTTTGGTTCCAGACAAAGGAAATGCAAATATCTGACATTTCCTGTGGTTTTATTTGGGCAGATAAAGGTTCCAGATGCCTGAGAAGAGAGAGTGGAAAATAGAGCCAGAAGCACTTTGCATTCTGGAACCCAAGACTTTCTTCTCTGTGGCACTTATTACCTGTCCGGCCATGTGTGGCCCAGGTAACAGGATAACACCCATTGTCAGTCCCAACCTCACTGGCAGGGTCTGTCTTTTCATGCTGTTGTCACTCACCCTTGCCCGGAGGACCTAGATTAGAGTTGGGAGACAGCCCTAGGCCACCATGCTCTGCATTGGTGTCATTTATAGCTACTTCAGATTGGTTTTGTTAACACCTCGGTTCTGGAGTTTGGCTGAGAAAGAATTCAGAGCCAAGCACTTTGGTGTAAGTTTATTTAGAAAGTCACAGAAGTAGACGTGAGCCAGCCAGCTGGGCTGCATAAACTCAGGAAACAAGTTACAGAGGCAAAAGAAGGCCTTGGAACTTGGGAAAAAGAAGGCAAAGATAATGGGTCTGAGGAAAGAAAGAGTGGGAAAAGGTGCTAGCATTCACCCTTTCAGGATCATGGTCTCTACTGATTGTTCAGTGCTGGGGTCATGGTCATTGCATCTGGTCCTCATGTCAGCCATGGAGTTGCTTTGTCTGGCTTTGTTGCTTTTCTGGGCCTGGAGCTGAAACACAACCGAGGTCTAAATGTTATCTCTAGTTTCACTGAAACTCTATCTCTGTGGTCAACACACTTGAGGTTTCATTCCTGTGATTGTTTGAGGTTCAGAACCTCAATGTTGTGTGGGCTTAATGCTTAAAAGAGTGGTTGTGCTAGGGCTTGTATGGGATCATATGAGGCTATTCTGTGGTTCCTCCTCTAAGGGTGTCTATACAGCAAGACTAGCAACATGCTAGGGGAGGAAAGTCACCCTCGGGATAAGGTCCCAGCCTACAATACTTGTTTTCCTAGTTTTTGCCCATTGCTAGGCACCTAGGACTTTATACCCTGGTGACATTCGTATCTGGCCTATCGTTCCTGCTCTGCTCCCACCTATTTAACTGACCAAGTGTAAGAGAGAGGCATGTGGCACATAAGCTTCCCTTGTAGAATCATTCATAAAAGTGGCGTTTGTTCCCATGACCACCCCTTGACCCCAGGCCCCACTCTTTTCAGCCTGGAGGTGTTTGTGAGGTTCTGCTGGTGATTTGCATTCTCTGTAGGAAAGTATGTCCTTTCACAGAAAGAAATTTCAGCCTGAGTATCCCACTCTTCAGTCTGGACTGGATCAACATGATGTCTGCCATATATCCTAAGGGATTCCTTGCCTATAGCTGACAGATCTTCACCTTCTTTCATTTTTAGGGAATTTGTACAGTTGGGGCAATTAATCAAATTATTGGATCACCGTCAAGGACACAAAAGCTATGACAAATTCCACCCAACACTCCCGTTGGTGTATAACTCGGCAATGTCTGAATGAACAATTCAGTAATCACCATGGTCCCTCATGTCTGTGATGTGACCCATTTTCCTCTATACAGACATTCAGACTTCGAATTTTCTTCTTCACACTTGGCATCATAAAAACAAAGACAACATCCACAGATCCTGAAAATCAGAAAACATTCTCCCCCCGAGTTCCAAGGTCTTTCAGGCAGAGGTACATTTCAATGGGCTCGCACTGACCACAATGCCTGTTTGCAGATAACAGCTTGTTTACAAATTTCCTTCAAGTTGCTTTGCGCTTACTCTCTGCCTCCCTGGTTAAGGCAAATACTGAGCTTTGTAGTTCAGAAGGTAAGCGCCTTAGAATATTTATTTAAAAACAGTAGCACTTCCTGCTCTTTCTGGGGAGATAGGCTTACCATGTCACTAGATCCACAAATGTTTATTCCCATTTTGGTGGTGGCCCAGCCTACAGGGGCCCAGTCCCAGGGATGCATGGACCCCGGTTGTTAGCAAATGGTTTCCCCCTCAAACCTTTAAACTCCACAAGTTTGCAGCCATTAATTCTTAAGGGTTTTGACAAATCTCCTCAGTTAAATATTAAATAATAAATATGGGCCTGATGGTAACAGGGCTTTGTGAAGTCTGTTTGAAGTGTCCTTTAAAATATTAAATTCAAATAAATGATTGGATCAGAACAAAGGATATATCTTAAGACAAATTCAGCCAAGTCTGTAACCTTTGAGCTTTCAACACAGATTAGAAAGCCAGGGCCCCACTGAGCAAATCGAAATGGGAGATAGGAAGCTGGTCTTGCAAACCCATACCTGGCCTTGATCTGCCTTTGCCATTTTGGGGGAGAGATTTTGATAAGAATGTGGTTCTTTGTCTTTTTTTTTTTTTTTTTTTTTTTTTTTTTTTTGCTTACATTCAAAGAAGCAAATCTTTGAAAATGCTAGCTTTGGGTGCTATGTTTGTTCCTCGTCAATGTATTCCATATGAAATCTGTTCTGCTTATTCTATCTACCACATTTGGAGCTCTGAAAAAAATCTGTTTCGTATCTGCCCTTTGCACTTAGCTTATTTTGTTTTATGCTTTTCCCAAGTTAGCTGTCTGTAAGCAGCCTTGCTTCTGAGCAGGCGGTCAGTCCTAGGGGAGGAGGAGTTGGGGAGATTACCCTGCACTTAGGGGGACTGTGGGCTCCTGCCACATGGATAGGGAACAGGTAAAGAAGTGGACTTTACCAGCTGGGATAAAAAGACCAGGAATGCCAAATGCCACCTCCTCATTCCTCCCTCACCCTGTGCCAGGCTGGTCCGGCACCCATTGTCTCTACTCGTGGGTTTGGCTCAGCCGCCGCGTCTCCATCTGTTCCTCCCACTTCCTCGCCACGGAGCAACTTCCCACAGCTCCTGATGGAGTCTGCCCAAAAGTGACTCCATACACCCAGGCTCCCTAGAACTAGAGGGTGGCCCCTCGCCAGAGGGCACGCCTGACACAGGAACCTGTTGAAATAGGATGTCGGCCCCACACTAGGAGCGGTGTGGTTGGCTTTGGGGGGCTGAAGGGTGTATGTCACTGATGCCCACAACACAGCTCAGCACGAATGCTTGTGGGCTGCAAGGGCTTCTGGAAGGAGCAGTGTTGGGACTCCCGTGGTTTCTCGAATTTGCTGCCATGTAGGAGGCCTGGGGTGTCTGTGCCCAGCCTGGGAGCTCCAGCACAGGATGCTCAGTGACAGCCCTGCTGCCTCACCCCATTTCGGTATTGAACCCATTTGCTGTCCCTTACTCCTCACTTGTACTCCATCTGAGGAGCAGGGATCTCCTTAGCTTCAGGAATAGACAAAGAAAGCAATTCGCGGAGACAGGAAAGGTTAGGAATTTTCCAGACCAGTGAGGGTTGAAGATCTGGAGAGAAACCTCCCTTGGAAACCCAGGAGTAGAGGCTCACCTGCCCCTACAAGAGAAGCAGCACCACGGAAGGCCGCTTCCACATGCGGACCCACCCTCGCCGGAGCCTTTTTTGAAGTCTGCTTGTCACTTGCTTGGGCAAACTTCTCCCAGGAATCAGAGTGCAGACTCTTCTTCCTGATGGTGCTGGACTGTTTCAAGGCCCTGCCTCCAGCTCCTGTATGTCCATCCTGTTCAAGCCACTAGGGGTCCTCCTTGGTTTGCTCAGGACAGAGCCAAAGCCAGTGTTTGAGATGGAAACCACCAGAGTGAAGCTTCTATTTGAAACCTCTGCCCTTCCAGGCTGTGTGGTCTTGGGCAGGTTGCTCAAGGCCCCTGCGCGGAAGAGTGCTTGTTTTTACCACAGGAAGAGGAAAGGATCAAGAGTGCTACATGGGTGAGGACCCACTGTGCGCCAGACAGAGTTCTTTTTATTGGAATTCTTCTGAACAAAGTCTGATGCCAGGACTTGGGTAGCGGCTCACTGTAAAGTATGGATCATAGTGAGCAGGAGTGAGGGAGGGTCAGGGGAGTCTGACCGGAGCCAGGAGAGTCAACACAAGTGTACGCTATGGAGAGGCTGCTGAGGATTACAGGGGCTCCATTCCATTGGACCTCCTTGGAAGGAACAGAGTGGCCCCCAGAAGTGTCCAGAAGGACAGGAGGCTGGGGCATTTACCCTCTGGCTCCCACACATTTGGCTTGAATGTGGCCCCTGAGGGTGATGCACTTGGCACAGAGTGGAGAGCAGACTGACAGCTGTCAGAGGGACATGGCTGAGTGAAAAGGTGAAAGGATTCATGTTTCCATTTTAAAAAGACGTGTTTGTAACATATGCCCCTCCAAAAAAATGAAAAATTTTTCATTTCATTGTCCCTATGTTCTAATCAAGAGACTAACATAATTTAGCCAGTCTAAACATAGAGTATTATAGAGACAATCACAAGTTCCTATGTTGGTAATTGAAATGCACTATTTACAGCCCCTACCATACACAGCAATGTACAATACAGGCAGAGTCTGAAAACTTGAACACAGACATCCAAGCTCAGCCCTTACCTAAAGATTGAAGCCCATTTAAATTCCAGGAATAAGTAGCTGACAACGATAATTTTCATAGATTAACATTTTTCACCTGGGTTTTATATTTCTGGGAGAAATATACACTGCATTGGTTATGCATTGATCAAACTTTTATTGTGCCAGCTGTACTTCATAGACCTGACAAAGTGATTCAAGCAAAACAAAAGAGAACATAAAAGCACAACTCTAATGGTTTCAAATCCCAAAGAGGCAGTTACAAGTTTGATTCCAGTGATGCAGCTGGACTCCATTGGAAAACCAAACACCTTATCCATATTAAGCAGTTATGGAGGCTAGGGCTCAGGGTGTAAATAATAAATCTGTACTGCAGTCATTTTCACAAAGTACATCCCTTTTAATAAGTCGAAAGAATATGGTAATAAATTTCACACTAATTCATGTGCGAAGAAGAATTTTACAGAGTTTAAATGCATTGAGGCAGGTAAAAAAAAAAACACGTGAGGTCTGAAATAACGAATTGTTGAGATACAACAAATGAGAAAATATTTGAATCGTGTGCAGAGGATTGGATTGTAACTCCTTACCCACTTGGCGCTGGGTTCAGCCTAATGCAGCTTTTTGTATGCATGCTGTTGCTCTGCCTCTCTCTAAAAGAAAAATGAAAGTAAATGGGGCATTGTGCTGCCTCCTAAATTAATTCACAAAAGCCTGGGACAAGACACTCCTAGAACTAATTATTGGTAGCTTAGAATATCTTTCTTGTCCTCCATTTTTAGACATGGACATGAGGAGAGTAAAATATTTATCCAGAACGCCATCCGGGATTAAGCGAGCTGGCTGGGACTCTTCCAACACCCCTCTGTGTGCTTCGGATATTCTCATCAATTCATTCACCTGCCAAACGTTTAGTGTCAATTACATGTCAGGCCCCAGGGATGCAAAGAGCAGAAGGCATTGCCCCAAACTCAAGGTGCCACTATTAGGAGGGGGGGAGATGGACACATAGACATTCTCAGTAAAAAGAAATAATTGCTAATGTAGGAAAATTCAGGGTGTGGTTGCAGAGAATGGCCACTTAGCACTCAGTCCTAGGAAAAGGATTTCAGACAAAGGCTCAATAGAAAGAGACTTGAGTAGTTTTAAATAATCTTTAGCAAGCTCTCCAAATCTTGCTGTTTATAACAAACTAGAGTGGTTAGCCCGTTTTCCCTCAATGAGCCATTCACAAAAAATAAGCCCAGTTCTTACCAAGAAGAAGTATCTGACAATTACCCATAAATAAAGTAAAATATAAAATTGGATTCCTTTTTCATGCCAAACATAAAAATGTATTTAAAAATTAAATGTAAGAAACAAAAGTTAGACATTTATTTTTAAAAATATACTTTTATTGATTTCAGAGAGGAAGGGAGAGGGAGAGAGAGAGAGAAACATCAGTGATGAGAGAGAATCACTGATTGGCTTCCTCCTACATGCTCCCCACTGGGGACTGAGCCCGCAACCTGGGCAAGTGCCCTTGTCCGGAATCGAACCTGGGACCCTTCAGTCCGTAGGTGGACTCTCTTATCCACAGAGCCAAACCAGCTAGGGCAAAAGTTAGACATTTAGAACAAAATGTGTGATCACGTTTTATGAAGTTAGAATAGGAAAAAAAAATTACCTATCAGTTCTCAAAACAAACAAACAAACAAACAAACACCAAAAAACAAAAACCCACGAGACCTAAAGGAACGGAGAGATAATTTTGATATTGAAATCAAAATTTTCTTTTCATCAAAAGGCAAAAAATAAATAAAGACTGAGACGATACCCTTCAGACCGGAGAAGATACTTCTAACTTGTATAAGCAATAAATACAGAATTAGCACCCAGAATATATGGCATTTACAAATCAATAAGAAGAAAATGAAAAAGTAGAAACATAGGTAAAGAAATAAAGGGAAAGAAGAACATGAAAAGATACTCAATGTGTTCAGTAATCAAGAAAAATGCAAAGAAGACCACAGACCCTACACCTGTCAGATTGCCAAAAACACCAAAAGCCTGAGGATATGAATTCTTGACAGAGATGTGGGGCCACAGGACTCTCACATACTGTACTGTGGGGAGTGGGGGGCTGGGGGAGAGAATTCTCAACTGGTACAACCACTTTGAAAACCAAAACAGCCCAGTCTAGTAAGGATGGGGTTGTGCCTGCAGCAATGCCTAGAATTGTACAAGTTGAGACATTTTCCGTAAAGAATTTTATTCTTGGGGCCTTGGACAGCTGAGAGTAGAACTTCATGAGTGAGGATATTATGGGATTGGGGGCTGAGACATCAAGGGAGCTCAGGGAAGGGGACACAATAGATTCATTTTATCATTTTCCCACGTCTAGCCCTGCCAGTTTATACCTAAAATCTGCAGAGATAGCTATTTTTCCTCCACAGTATACAGACCACATACTTGCATATGCTTTGATGGTCAATTCCATTGTCTCACAGACTCTGACATGCTCCTGCACTTGTCTAGTTGCTCCGGACACCGGGTAGAATGATCGTTGACTTGGGTCATGGGATCAAGTTTTACAACATTTCACTCCATAGGGCAGCATCCAACACTGACACCTCATTTCCTATGATGTGTTCTTTGCAGTGAATGGTCTTGTAACACTGAGGTGTTTTAGGAGGACACTTCCGACATGGTTGTACTCTGTGACTGTATGAACATACACATTGCAGGTATGCATGGATGGTGCCAGCGCCAATCCTTGGGAATGTTTCAGACTGAAATGGAGCCGCTTTTCTTCACACGAAGGTCATGTGAGCCAGAAGCCTCTTACCTCTCTCCTGATCTGACCTGTAGGAATCAAAAGTTGAGGGATCCCCTAATCTCTGAAGCAGAAAAAATTATTTTATTATGTCCTCTTCCTGGAATGTCGTGGCTTTAAAAGGTAAAATTTGGTGTATATTTAGAATAACAACCAAAAGCAACGCTTTTAGAACACTGGGGATCGATCGTTGTTTTCAAATCCAGAATGAGGTTAGGAACGCGTTATACGTCTAAACTAGGACTTTTTATTTATTACAATTTAATAAAATAACACATGAATGAGGAAGGAGAGAAAGAAGGCAATATGAGGAAGGAAGAACGGGAGCGAGGGGCTGTCACATATAAAGAAACACTCTCCTTGGAACATCTGGAATCACCTCAGGTTCACAGTCTTTGTCAGAGTGCAGCGATGGAAACCTGTGGAGCTCACACAGCTCAGGAATAGCTTTTGGGCCAGGTCTCCTGCGTCCAGTGACCATCCTTTGAATAGTTACCATGTGCAGGGTGCTGTGTTTGCTTTTAGAAAATGATACACTGGACCTCCAGTTCAGTGTTTTCAAAGATAACTCTTAAACAACACTTATGTTGGGCACTCCTGTAAGAAAAGAATGCCTTTTCCAACAATGCAAGAGATGCTCTTGCCAAAAAGATTTGCATTGAGTAGTTTTTCTAGATGAGAGAAAAATTTGTGATGTCTTATTCTACCTCCTGGTATTGTGGCCGAAGGAGATGGTTTGGACAAGAGCGTTCGTGTGGAGGTGTGATTGTTGGCTATGAGACAGAATGGAAACAGTAGAACAGAGAACAATACAAAGTCAATCTGGCCTGTGTAGAGTTTGAGCCCTAACCTCATTTATTTTCTTATGTCCTAAAAATTCATGAGAACGTTCATGAATGAATCCAAGAGGTGTCAATGCATTTGCATCAGCTCTGTCTCTGATCTATAGTGCAATTATGGAATGAAATGAGTACGGGGCAGGGGAAGATACATTCACAAGGTCTGATTATTTTTAGTGATCTGGAAGCCTTCTTTCTTGAAGTTAACTGAGGCGAGGGAGAGAAGACAGGCAGGAAACATATTTGATGTGGGAGATTCAGAGAGGTAGCGAGAGGTCCCTGGCAATAGTGATTCTGGAATAAAGGCCGAGAGAAGAATGTCTCCATCCTGGCAGTACTGGATGCTTTACATCATACCCAGGGGATGTCACCACAGAGGTGGCCATCTTGGCAGGATATCCATAGCTGTGGCACAGAGCTCTGCCCTCCCCTTCAATGCATCTATACAAGGATGCCACATGAGCAGTCCTTCGAGGAAGTGTAGCAGATGATACAAGGAGAGGACAGAAGGACAAAACCTTTTATTCCTCCCTCTCCTCCTTAACAATGACTCTTCTCCCTTCCAAATCATTCATCCTCTTCCAAATTCTTCAGTTCAGGAGTACACAGAGCTCCTAACCACATCCTCCCATTCATGTTGGCCTTCACTCTGAGGGTGGTATTGATTTCATATTGAAAATATGTATATGCTCATCATTATAATACAGGGTTTTTGTGTGTGTTTTTTTCCCTTCACAAGTAATTGAGATTCTCATAGAGCACAAGCATGCTGGCTCAGTTACTTGACTTTTTTCTTCTCCAGGAGATCAAAGTCATAAATAATGAGATATTTATTACTTTTTTTTTTTTTGCCTAAATGCTTACTCCCATCCCAAAAACTGTACTGTCCTGCCAACTTTAGGCAATAGAATCCAGTACTAAAATATTGTCACCTTATAAATTTTTTTTTTGGTCTACAAGCTATTTGTTGTAAGCTATATACAGATTGATGATTATCTTCAGCATCTTACAGGATTCGCTTTGCTTTTGATATTCTAAACATAGAAGAATTGGGAAAATTGTTATCAGTTTAGCAGAGAATTATAAAATTAATAACTTCAAAATAAGATTTCAGAGGAAAAGTTAAAGAAATTAGAGCGTTTAACCCAAGGAATTTCAGATCTGGTAATGGGCTTCTCCTGTTTGAGGTTATATAGGACATTAACCCTTCTCCCCTGCCTCACCCCTTTCCTCTCACAATGTCTATAAATGGAAGTGAGGGCTGGGCCACCTGACCCCTGAAGCTGAGAGGCAAGCCATTCCCTCTGGACCCTGTGGAGACCACCAGCCAGCTGTGCGCCTTCTCAGCAGGACCCTCAGGAAAGAGCCTGGACGGGAGAGCGCAGAGGTGTCCTCACTGCTGGGCTGAGTGTTTCCTAACCTCTTTCCGTTCTCTCTGCAGCCATAGGTTTCTGCTGGTTTTATTTTTAATGTAGAATATAGGTCTTTCCCATCTTACTTTCCTGTCTTCAATAACAACAAGTACCTCTCCACTGGGCCTGAAATAGTTCTGACTCTTGTTTATGGCGTGTATAGCCCCTCACATCTGGCCTCTATCTCCTTGTTTAGCCCCAGTTTTAAGCAATCTACATCCTCCCCCCCCGCCCCCCATCACCAGCTCTCGGCACAAACACATGCGTATTTTCAGGCCTCAGAGCCTCATCATTTAAATGCCCTTCAGTCCAAATGCCCTTCTACAAAATACCCATCAGTCCAAATGCCCTTCTACAAAATCTCCCCTGACTTCATCTGTGCAAGCATTTCTCATCATACAGGGTTTTACTCCATTGTTCATTCCATGGTTTATGACCATCTTTGTTTTTTCTGTGTATCCACCTATTCCATTAGATGAAGCTGCCGTGGGGCAGGTCTCTCTCTCTCTCTTCCTCAACATCTAGCACAGGTTCCGGCACCGAGACTTTACTTCATAAATTCTGGTTGAACTGTGCCTGCCTGGGAAGAATGCTGGTTAGTTACAAGGGGAGCAGTTCCCAGGCAGATGGGCTTGGGAAATTGCTCCCAACTGTGTTCCTCTGTGATCCTGAAAATAGTAAGACCTCTTGTCTATTGTCTGTTCCAATACGTGTCCAAAAAGAATGATCTGGTCAGAATCTCTATCCCCCAGGCTATGTGGCCTCTGGTGATCATTTAACCTTTAACCTTTTCTCAACTGTGAAAAGAAGAACCTCATGGCTACATGTTAGAGCTGCTGTGAGGATGAAATGAGATAATCCACACAAAAATAGCACTCCCATTAGTGGACTAGTTGCTGCTCTAAGTCCTTTATGCCCTATTAATTACAACCACATCAGGCAATGCTATTTTTTTGGTCACCCGGCAGGTGATAAATGGAGTCAACAGAGAGGGCAGTAAGTGTCAGATTGAATTTTGTTTCCCAAGCCCGCATTCTTCACCACTCGTCACACTGAAAGCATCCACATGACCACAATAAACTCTCACTGGAGGGAAAGAAGAAATATTATTGTTATTCTGTAGATTTTCTTCATTCCAAGGTTTTCTGTTTTCTCAAAGTGTCTTCCGAAGTTCTTACAGAAACAGAATGAGTGATGTTAAAAATTGACACGTGTGTACAGTGCATTGAGGAATGGGCTTGAAAATAGCCCCACACATAATCACCAAAGTCACGCATTCCAAAACAATTGTTAAAATTCTACCGTGTGACTGTGATGTGGAAATTGAGAGATGTTGATGAGGGAAAGACATTGATTTTTTTTCTTTCTTCCTGAAAGCTAAGGGCACTTATGTGTTTATCTATTTGTTCATTTATAGGCACACGGGGCATTGTTTTTCAAATTTGTGATATTCAGTTTAGGAATCGGAAGGGTGATACCACTCATATAATAATCACAATCTTTAAAGGCTAATTTCCCATTGTCAGACAACCAAATCAACTGGCATAAGTGGGTGGCAAATTGTGAAACAGTTGATTAAACCAGTTGCCAAATAAAGCTCCATTCGGATAATGACTCAGTGCTCAACACATTGGAGCACAGATTATATGAAAACTCTTTATTTAGCAAAAGCAGAGATCAAGAGGACTTACTTTTCTTTTCTTGAAGATAATGTGATTATGATGATAATAATAATTTGACAGTCTTTGGTATGCACAATTTCTGGGCTCAATTCACGAGAAATGGCGTTTATTTTTGCCAGTGAAATATGTGCTTAGTAGAAAAGAATGGTAGGTTAGAGATTTTTTTTTATGGCTCCTTATGTAGCAGGGGGATGATGGGTACAAAAGTTAACTGAAACCCTCAGGGCTACACAACAAAGGCAGTGCCGGCACCCAAGTCTCCTGCCTTGCTTGTTGGCCCTTGTTCTTCCTTTAACAATAAATTGCCTCCTTATGTTTGGATCTCCCTCATGCCTCCAATAAAAGTACTTTTGGGACAGACTGGTGGTGGACGTGCTCCATTCCGATGGAGGCAGGATGAAGGAGAAAGACAGGGGGGCCTCTCCCTCTGCCCATTAGCAGTGGCTGCTCCCTGCTGCTCTGTGGCGGACACACCTCTTCTTTTATGCTGTCCTTTTTTAAAAAAATAATTTATTGATTTTTACAGAGAGGAAGGGAGAGGAATAGAGAGCCAGAAACATCGATGAGAGAGAAACATCGATCAGCTGCTTCCTGCACACCCCCTATTGAGGATGTGCCCGCAACCAAGGTACGTGCCCTTGACCGGAATCGAACCTGGGACCTTTCAGTCCACAGGCTGACGCTCTATCTGTTGAGCCAAACTGGTTAGGGCTATGCTGTCCTTTTAACCATAGGCACTGCCATAATGGTAACCCGCACTTACCATGGTCCCCGTTTCACTTCAGCTCAGCAGCACCTTTAGAAAGAGTCTCCCTCCTCTCCAGCATTTGTTGCATTGTATTTGCTAGAACATTCAGAAAATATTAAACAGTAGCATGAACATGAACACGAACACTCGAGTTTTAACTTCTATTTCAAGGAAGTCATGGAATAGGTGTGGTCTCTCCTCAGCCCTGCACTAACGGTAGAAACTCGTCCTCAATCTCAGAGGCTGATGCTGTGGATGCCTCTACCCCTTAACTCCCACCAAGCGGCAGCCATGAGCAGGCGATAGAAATTATTCACCCTTCATACTCTTTTGTCACGTGTAGAAAGCATTTCCCCTTAATCTATTTACTTATAGGTTTTTCCAATTTCTTGATGGTGTCATTTGATGCACAAATGTTTATAATTTTGATAAAATGCACTTGGTCTTTTTTTTTTTTTTTTTTATCTCTTAGCAGTTGGTGGTGTAACTAAGAAACCATTATGATGAAGATTTATTCTGTTTCTTTCTTAAGAGTCTTATAGTTTAGCTCTAATATTGAAGTCTATCATTCATTTTGAGTTCAATTTTGTGTATAGTGTGAGGTCAGGGTCCAAATTTATTCTTTTTGTATGTGGATATTCAGTTGTTCCAGTAATGTTTGTTGAAAAGACTATTCCTTTTCTATTGAATTATATTGGATTTTTGTTAAAAATTAATTGAGCATAACTGTGAGGATGCATTTCTGAATTCTCACTTCTATTCCACTGTTATAGAATATGTCTAGATGTCTGTTGCTATACCATTGCCATGTTGTCCTGATTTCTAGAGTTTGATAATAAATTTTGAAATCAGTAAGTGTGAGTCCCCCTAATTTGCTCCTCTTTTTAAAAATCACTATTCCTAGATTTCTTCTTGCTTGTATCTCTGAAATATTTTGTTTGGAGGACTATTTCCCAGAATACACTGTAGCACAATCAGGCCTCTCTTAGCTCCTTTTCTCTCTCTTATTTCTCTTATTTTTTTTTCTGGTATTTTCAACCCCTGGATGGATGTGGGAAGACTGGGATAGGGAAGAGTTTAGGGGATCATTGCCCAGTCACCTTCCAGAGGACTTCACAAGGCACAGAAGGTGAATGGATCTCTCATCCTTTCACAGGTGTAGGCCCCACATCTTCAGGTCAGCAAACAGGTTGGAGGGGGGAGAGACACAGGCATCTTTTTTCTTCCTCTTTGCTCGTGATCTCATTTGGTTTCATAAAGTCTTATGTACTGAAGGCTGGGTAGGTTCCCATCAACCTCATTCTACCTTGTGGATAACTGCAGCTGAGGTTCAGCCAGTATCCCCCACTATGACCATTGGAGTTGGTCATGGCCAGCGTCTGTCTGCATGGATTTATGCTCATAACTGGATGATAAGTATTTTGAATAACACTCTGCTCACCAAACATGTCCATCACCCCCTAGAAACCAAGAAGTAATTACCCTTCTGGCTAAGCTTTGCTGTTAGAAACTTCCATCTAAGCTGGACTTAGAGCTCTAAGCCGGGTGCCATTTTGCCTTGGAAATCTCCACTGGATGGGATATAAAATCCGTGCTAAAGCTACAGTCTCTGACTGCATTGAGTAATTTCATTTAATAATCATTTTGATTTTTCCTCTGTGTAAATTTTCCCTGAGAGGAGGTTAGGCTCATTGGGAGAGGAATTCATTCTCTCAAGTTATTAAGGTTCCAGTGAGTGCTCTGCAGCTATAATTAATTAAACTATACTCAACTTCCCTAAAAATGAAATTCCAAATATCCCTAGTGAGTTTGGGGTTCACTCTAAATAGACAGGCAAAGGCATGGAGACATCAAATTCTGTGTCTTTCTGGAAGCTCATCTCGTCCATGTGCTTTGTCTCCTGGCCCATCTTGATGGCGGTATCTTGTGAATGGGGGCATGATAAAGTTTTTGCTTCATTTCCACGTTTGTATTTTACAGATTTCTTTTTTTGCTAATCTGAATGTTTTAGCTGGTGGTAATATCTGAGAAGAGGGTGATAGACAGTAAGAAGGAGGAAGTATTTTTTATTTTAATTAAAATGCTAACATAAGGCATGATCATTGAGTGATTGCATTACAAAGCAGCTACTTGTTCTGCCATAGTTAAGTGTGATTTGATGTGTCCATTATGAGCCTCTGTTCTCGAGGGTTTATATCTTGGCCAAAATAGTCCCTCCAGGCGGAAACTTGGCAGGCATCTCAGCCTAATTACTGTCATTTTCCTTTTTGGATTAAGAAAATGGAATTAATATAGTGCTTTAAGCCCCCCAACCCCCATATTTCCAAAGGTCTGTGCTTATTTCCACATAAATTGTGGGCTCTTGAACCTTTCAAATAAAACACAAGAACCAAAGGACTTCCCCAGGATCTGTGAGCAACCTGGTTCAGGCATTCATGGATGGGGTAAGGGTGGGGAGGGGCGAGCCCATCCTTTCTCCGACAATTGCAAGGAAATCACTGCATTGATGATGAAGCTGTTTGCAATGTCAAGGTCAGCGTGGGTTTGCTGCCTTCAGTGAACAGGTGAGGTGCATCCCCTGCTTCCAAGTCCTGGGGCCACCGTCACATTCCCCTTGACTTTCCGATGTTTCTTTAGGACTGTCCTACCGCACATCTGACCTCCCTTTTCCTCAATCATCTTTACCATCTAAAAGGGGCTTTACCCATCTATAATGAGTGAAGCCCTGGGTCAGTGATGGATCTTCCCTGCAGGTTTCTCTTGCATTATTCTCTTGGAGGCCTAGGGATAGGTGTAGTGGCTGTGCCAGTCTCCAATCCACCAGGTATGTCGGCGGTTTGCTTTCCCAATGACTAACGTATTACTTTTGCCAGAAGTGTTTAAAATAGCCCATTGTGGCTAATACTAAAATTTTCATCAGTTCTGAGGTGAAATAGGTGAGATTTGCTTTAAAATTTTACATCTCACACTTTTATATGCCCTGTTTGATCTCTTCTTATAACTTGAGACATGTTGCAGCCTCTTTTCAGCGTGTTGGAAATGGTGGATAGAATGGACTTGCAACTTTTAGTCGCGGCCCTGACAATAACGCCATCTATAATTTGCAAATGTTTGTGAAGAAACCACTGAAGTTTCTACAATTTACTGCTTGGAATTCCCTGGGCTTTTGCTTGCGAGTCTATCTAGATACAGGCTATGAATATGGAATATGCAGATCCAGGCTGACTGTAGCACTGAAATAGAAATAGGCTGCATGGGCTTTTCAAAAAAGCAACAGGAGTTGGTGAAAAAAAAATTCTGCTCAGTTTTCTACACTGTGCCACCCATTAGCGGGACCGTGGAATCAAAGTGTTGAAGATGCTAGAAAGAAAAATTTGCTGATGCAGTTTGTTCTAGGAGGTTGGCCTGAATGAGTCAGATTTATGGAAGCAGAAGAAAGTCAAGCACACCCAAAGCTGTCAGGGATTTCATTTATTTAGAAGGTTTGGTATTTGTGTGAGTGCAGTGAGCAAATAAAGTATGTCTATGGCACATAAAAATGAAGCCTACAGCAATTAAATTAAAATCTGAATGGTAACACTGAATATATTTTAGTTGAACATAATTCTATGGAAGACTATTAAATTACCACCTTGGAACAGAAGCACAAACAATGTGATAATGAGCTATGGAACCAAAATTTAGAACAGATACACTGAAAAACTTACGGGTACCCCAGTGTAAGAAATGCACAATGCTGATGATATGAAAATATGAATTATTTATATCTCCTTTAAATGTATAATCTAAATTTGCTTGAAATTAATTTCTCTTGAGAAATTACCATACAGTCAACATGGCTGTCTAATGTTTAAGGTAATATTTTTTCCTCCTAAATATTATTATTATATTTTTATAATTTTCATTGTATAGGGAAGAAGAGAAGATGAAAACAAACAAGTTATAGTTACCCTGGAAAATCAATTTTTTTTCTAGGCAACACTTAATGTCAAAAGTTATAAAGTTATTTTTCCCACCCTTCTGAACAAAGGATAACCAAACTGAGCATTATGGTCTGAATTGTGTTGCCTTCAAATTCATATGTTGAAACCCTAACCCACAATATGATCACATTTGGAGATGAGGTCTTGAGAGGTAACTAAGGTTAAATGAGGTCATAGGCTGGGCCTTAGTTCAATAGAGCTGGTGTCCTTGTAGAAAAAGGAGGCGAGGTATCAGCCTCTTTCCTTGTGCAAATACAGAGGAAAGGCCTTGAGAAGATGAAGCAGTGCATCAAGGAAAGGCAAGGAATCCAGTTGACCAAATTACATGATCAATTAATAGGAAACTAAGACCCAGTTCTCCCTATTCTCTATCCACTGATGTTGACTAAACTGTGGCATTTTCAAACTGATGTTTGAGTTTGGTAAGGGTTCCAGACCGTAACCCTTACCAAAATAACTACACTACACAATATATATATATAAATCATGCATGAGTATAGGGGGGAGGAGGGAAAAGACCTGAATTAATGAATTTTATTAATTAACATAAATATGAACTAATTTATTTCAGCTGCTCAGAGTATTTTTATGCTTCCTTGACATTCTTTCCTCTCCCCTATTCTGCCTAAGTGAAGGCCATTGTCTGAGTCTCAGAGGCCAGACAGATTAGCTGTGAGGTTCTGGGCTTGTAACTTCTCTGTGACTCAGTTTCTTCAATCTATACAATGAGAAGAAAGAGGTACTTACCTCCTAGTGTGACTGATGGGATTTACGAAAATAAGACATTAAAAAACACAGCAGAATCTGGTACATATTAAGCACTTAATCTATGTCAGTCATTATGGATGGAGCAAATTGTCACATGACTGAGTTTCAAATGATGACAGTTATTACTTCTTAGTCTCTTCAAGGAAGAGATTTCTTCGGGATGGAATGACTTCTCATCTTCCTTTTGAAAGTATGCATGGGAGGCAAATACAGTGGAGGTCAAGATCAAGAGTCCAAAAGGCAACAGATGCTTCCTCTAATGCTCTCACTGAATACATTGAGAGTCAAACATCCCCTAAACACACAGGAGTGTACTAGTATGTGGGGGCCCTTCTCCACAGTGAGGAGTTTATTGATCACTGGGAGCCATTGGACTTGCATGGTATCTGACAAGGGGTCTCTGAGTCCCCGTGCTGCCCAACTACCCCCCCCCCCCGCCCCCGCCAACCCGCATAGCCTTACTTGGGCCTCCTTCCCTTGAGAATCCCTGTTTCCCCTCCATGAACATCTCAAAGCTCCCCCAATTCATCAACACTTTATTGATGCCGTGTCTCTGCATCTCACTTTCCCACTGCCAGCTCCTCCTGCCTGACACCTCTCTTCACCTTTTCTTGGCAATGTACACACTCAGATGCCAGCTCCTCTCTGAATCCTGCATGCCTGGGTGCCTCCGGCGTTTTGTTCTGACTTGTTATCATAGGATATGTGCTGTGTGTGTCTTCCCTGCCAACAGTGGGCTCCTTCTGGGCAGGGACCTGTGTGGCTCACTCCCATAGCCCCAGCTCCTCACACATGGCTTGGCACATAAGAAGTGCCCATGCCGACTGGTTAGATAAATGAATTAACAACCTACCCACATCTGACCACCATTTGTACCATTATAGCTCCAGAGCTCTTTCCCGTCTGCCTTTGGAGTCTGGAGCTCAATTAGGCTTCCAAATGTAAATTCTGCCTTTTAATTATGAACCGTAGAAAAATATATGTGTGAATATGGGTCTATTTTTAACCCCGGGTGCCTGCATTCTTTCTACCTTGGCCTGTTTTGGAAATCCTTGCCTTCCCCGTGATCACGCCTCTCCCCCCAATCCATGGACGTGAGCGCGAAGACGTGCATATTTTTATCTGACATTATTTCGGAGCATTGCTTTCCTGTTTGCTGCTGTTTCCCTTTCATGGGCCATTAGCAGCTTCCAAAGGCAATATCCCTTCACTGTCACACTAGGCCATGGGGGGCCGTTTCAACAACTCCAGACGAGGGCATTAAGTGCGATTCTGGATGAGAGTCAGCACATAACCAAATAAAAATAATAAAGAGAAAGCTTGTAGGAGCCATTTGGAACGCTGTCCTGCTCTGAATTCATTTGCAGCCTCGCGGAAACCTACCCATCACCAGTGATCAGCCCCAAGCCCGGCCATACCTTATTTAATTGTAAAGTATTTCATATCCACGGCAACAGCCCTGCTCATTTGCTTTTCCTTTTTTGGAGATTGTCTTAGTGGAATGCTGAGATTTCTAATCAGTGGGAGAAGAAGAAAATGCAGGTTTTGATTTCAACAGACAAAAAAAAAAAAAGAAAGAAAGAAAAGAAAAGAAAAAAGGTGCTTTTTTGATAGCTTCTCTCTCCTGCTTAAAATGAGCATCAGGAGGCCTCTTTGGAAATTCCTCTGAAATAGGTGCTTAGTGCAGGGGAGAAGGAGGCAGGAGAACAAGGCGAGTGCCTACTCCATAGTGAGACACTTTCACCCAGGGTCTCCACGAGGAGGGCAGGCAGTTTCAGAAATGAATTAGGGAAAACCAAGCATGGGAATTTGTCTCCAGGCCAGTGTCCTGGACGGCCCACCCATGTGAGAGGCCCCAGACCCTGAATTCCAGGAAGGTCAGGGTTTAGCTAAGCCAGGGCAGGTTAGCCTATACCAGTGTGTCTCTAACTTTCCTGACATCACAGCCACCCAGGGAGTGTGGCTTCGTGCAAGACATTGACTCCCAGGACCTTTCACCTAGAACTTCCAGCTTGGCCTGGGGTGAGCAATGAGAACCCATGTTTTCTGAAGTGGTTCTAAGTGAACTTTACCATCGGGCAAGTTAGAAAACACTGCCCTGAAGTAGTGATCCACTCCCTAGATACACTCCTACTGGTAAGCCATTTTGTACAGGTGCTGTCCTAGAGACCATGGGGACAGAGGAGAAACTAGCATGGACCCTCTCCTCCAAGACTCCACAGCCTAGAAGCCTGGGCACTTCTAGAAAGGTTCTAGTTTCTCCTCTTGTGTTCTGCTTTTCTACAACTCAGTGCTACTAATGAATCAACACTACTGTGACTCAATAGTCAGCTGGCCAAGAAATGCTCAGAGCTAATCCTTTAGTTTAGCTACTCTAAGGACAAGCTACATTAGAGGTGATGACTTGGGAGTTGGTACAATAAAACAATCTACTCTAATAAAAGAGTAATTTGCAAATTAACCATCACTCCAAGACACCTAAGCCACACCCACCAGCCAGGCCATGCCCCCAACTAATCAGAGTGGCTGTATGCAAATTAACCCAGCTAAGTTGGAGGATGGCAGCCATGGAGCTAGAGCAAACAGGAGGCTTCCGTTGCAACTGCCTGACTAGGCCGGCTGGGCCTCTGCTCACGGCAACAGTGTTTCAATTATAGAAGCCATGTAGCTGAAGCAAACAGGAGACTTCATTACCTGCCTAGGCCTCCACTCAAGGGAACAAAGTTTCAATTATAGAAGATAAATAAACCCCAGAAACCTGATTCCAGCCAGCCTCACTGGGACATTGGGTCAATGGGAGCTGTGGGCAGCCTGAAAATGGCCCTCAGTCCCTCACGCAGGCTGGCCAGGTACCCCAGTAGGAACTCAAACCCTGAAGGAACTGTGGGAAGCCTGAAAATGGCCCTCAGCCCCTCACCCAGGCTGGCCAGGCATGCCAGCAGGTGGACATCCCCAGAGGAGTCCCAGACTCTAGAGGGCACAGGCTGGGCTGAGGGACCCCCCCCAAGTGCACAAATTTATGTGCACCGGGCCCCTAGTATGATTATAATAATCATAGCTAACATATACAGCATGTTTATTATGTGCTGAGCACTGGGCTAGACAATTTTTCTCTAGGCTTCTTTAGGGACAATTTTGTTTGTTTTGTCCACTGTTATCTCCCCAGCTCCCAGGACAACAGCTGGCACATAGTAACTGCTTAAGAAATATTTGTTAGATAAATAAGTGAATATATTATTAGTCTATCTAATTTTCAAGACAGCTCTCTGAGCACAATACTAAATACCCGAGATATGCCAACATCTGGGGAGGGAGCTCAGGGAATTTGTATTTTCATCAAGCACTTTAAGATCAGCCAGATTTGGGAAGGAGGAACTCTAGCCCAGTTCCCTATGGATATTTAAAACCCCTGGGCCACATTCTAATTCAATGTTTTCTCAGCTTCTACTTTAATATTCCATTGTGGCAGCCCATACCAAAGTCTAATCACTTTAATTATTGTCATGTTCTTCCTTACATTTAACTGAATCTTCTCTTTTCTTCACTTCTACCCACTACCCTTTTTTCCTCTCCAGAAAAATGATGGTGCCCACAACATCCAGATACTCATCACTGAGTGTAATGAGGATTTAGGTTCAAGCTGTGCTCTAGAGGTTGAAGGGGATGTCCCATGGGGAGCGGGCCTAAGTCAGAAGGCAGACATCCCTCAAGGGGTCCTGAGCTGCAAGAGGGCAAAGGCCGGGCTGAAGGACCCTCCACCCCCAGTACATGAATGTCAAGCACCAGGCCTCTAGTCCTATATAATATAAGCCTAATGTGCTAAGTGTCTGGTCATCTGGTCATTCATTCAACCAATCAAAGCATAATATGCTAATGATATGCTAAGGCCACTCAACAGCTCACTATGACATGCACTAACCACTAGGCGGCAGACGCTCCAATTGGTAGGTTAGCTTACTGCTAGAGTCCAGCTGATCAGGACTGAGTGAGACAGGCTGGACACACCCTGGAGCCCTCCTGCGGTACCTTCCTGGCTGGCCAACCTCCCATGTCCCTCCCCAGTCCTGATTGTGCACCAGTGGGGTCCCTCAGCCTGGCCTGTGCCCTCTCACAATCCAGGACCCTTCAGGGGATGTTGGAGAGCCAGTTTTAGCCCAATCCCGCAGGCCAAGTCAAGGGAACCCACTGATGCATGGATTCATGCACTGGGCCTCTAGTATAACAATAAAATAATAGGAGCATAAAAATCATAGCTAACATTCTTCCTGTGCTTATTATGTGCTGAGCACGGTGCTAGACAATTTTCCTCCAAGTTTCTTAGACCATTTTGCTTGTTATTATATCTCCAGCACCAAAGACAATATCTGCCACATAGTAACTGCTCAATAAAATATTTGTTGAATGAATGAGTGAACCCATTATTAGCTTATCTACTTTTCAGAGCAACTCTCTGGGCTAAATGCTACTGGTAACCCTATTGCTACTGGTAAAAACAGACTTCACAAGAGTAAGTTACTTGTGCAGCTGGTAGGAAAGGGGTTCAAACCTAAAGACATTCCTTTGCCTCCTACCAGCTGTTCATTACATACCTTTGCAATTTATTGATAACTAGGGGCCTGGTGCACAAAAATTTGTGCACTCGGGGGGAGGTCCCTCAGCCTGGTCTGTGCCCTCTCGCAGTCTGGAACCCCTCTGGGGATGTCCACCTGCTGGCATGTCTGGCCAGCCTGGGTGAGGGGTGATGGCCGTTTTCAGGCTGCCCATAGCCCATTCAGGTTTTGGGTCCTTAGTGGGGTACCTGGCCAGCCTGTGTGAGGGGCTGATGGGTGGCCAAGCCCCCCAGTGGAGTCCCTCACCCCATTGGGGTGTGGCCAACCTGGGTGATGGACTGAAGGCTGTTTTCAGGCTTTCAGGCTGCCCACAGCTCCCATTGACTCAACGTCCCAGCAAGGCTGGCTGGAAGCAGGTTTCTAGGGTTTATTTATCTTCTATAATTGATGCACTGTTCATTTAAGCCGAGACCTAGGCAGATAACAAAGCCTCCTGTCTGCTTCAGCTTTGTGGCTTCTAAAATTGAAAGAATGTTGCCTCACAGCCAGGACTGCTGTTTGGTTCAACTCTGAGGTTTCTATAATTGAGACAATGTTGCAAATATGTTGTTGCCTGGACCCGGGAGAAGCCCAACCGGCTGGCAAACAGTTTTACTCCTGGTGCAAGGGAAGTCTGCTGTTTACTCTAGCAGCTCTGTGACTGCTGGCCTCCATCTTGGCTGGGTTAATTTGCATACAGTCGCTCTGATTGGCTGGTGGGCGTGGCTTAGGCATCCCAAAGAAATGGTCCATTTCAATATTACACTTTTATTAGATTATATGTTAACAATTCTAAGGTTAGATTGGTGCCATTATGCGTCATGACATCTGTGTTGGAGAGATAGTGAATTCGGCTGTGATAGGGAATTCCAAGGCTGTCACTCCGCCATCCTGTGGATGAATGTACTTGGTCGGAAGCTGGGAGCACCAGGACCGGCAGCACTCTCTTCATCCAGCTTCTGGTGGCCTTGCTGCCTGTTTTGTGAGAGACCAGGCTTTATCCAGAGCCTTTGATTGCCTTTTCCTCCCATTGAATAGTCCTCGGCAAAAGCCAGCGCTAAAGCCGCTGGACTGAGCATGATATATGCAATGGCCTCAGGCTATGTTTTCCGTTTGCTAGGAAGCACCGCCATGATAATTGTTTCTACAAAAAGAAACTACAACTCTGGCAAAAAAAAAAAAATCTAACTCCCCGTTTGCTTGAACCTATCATAAACCGTTGCTGGTAATTATAGAAGCTGATTGTGCGACAGTTTAGTTTAAGTTAATTGGCAATTTTTTTTAAAGCCGCAACACAATAAAAATAGTAACGAACAAGTCAGATTTTAGAGACGGAACACTTAGCTTTGGTGAAATGTCACAGATCTGTGTGCACTGCCGAAGGTGGGGATGCAGCTTTCTGCTCCCAGCTCTGGTACTAAATCCTTGCTCACCATGTTCTAAAGTCTGCTACCCGAGTGCCCGGGCTGATGTGGGCTTTTATCCGATGGTGGTTGTGGCTAAACAGGTTTTGAAATGGTTGTGGAAAGAAATGTGTCCCATAAACCAGTTTAGAAACACGAGACACCCACATCTGGAGGAGATGGCTTATGCAAGACCAACTAGCCGGGGGCCATTAAAATTTCATCGTAATTGCCTCTTTTGGGGGTTCATTCTATCTAATTAAAAATTGATTCAGTTTTTGCCTCTTATACCATCACTAGGGAACAGTTTCATCTTTGTTTCCCTTCTCTGGATCTTCTCTACCATCATCATGTTCATCACCTCATCTTATTGTCATTCTCATCATCGTCATCATCAGACTGTCTTACTAATAGTAGTAATAATAGCTAGCACTCTAGCCACCATCCCTTCCATAGGCCAAACAAAAGGCCAAGGCCATTCCATAGATTATCTTACTTAATCCTGGCAATAACAATTTGAAAAGCCACCCATTAGAAAGTGGCAGAGCTTAGAGTCACACTACTGCCCATCTGGCACCATGGTATGTCCTTTTAATCTTAGACTTTTGTTTATTGCTGCCCTCCTCCCACCTCGTCTCTGGAACAAAGCTTAGCCTAGCTCCATAGCCAAGGCAGAAAACAGAGCAAAATGTTAGGGCCACCATCCCTTGAAATGGATCTTGCTGCCTGTAGAGGTGGCACCCATGGTGTCAGGAATGATCCTGTGTCCCTTCCCGGAGGCTGGCAGTCTTCCAGGAGCAGTGATGCCCACCTCTGCTCCTCCTCTGGAGCTCTGCCTCCTTTCCTGGCCCCAGCTGCCAGGGCTGCGAGAGGCTGGAGCTCTTCCCCGAAGGTCAGCCCACTGTCTGGAGATTCCTCCGGCTCTTACCCCAGGAATTGATATCTGATCTCTACCAAGGACTGCACAGAGAGGCTGGGTATTGAGTGAGCTGTTTTCACAACTCCCTTTTAAATGGAAATCTCAGGAATGGAAATGGTTGTAGTGATCTGTTGAGTGCGATTTGCCAGCACGATTGTAAATGCTTTTACTCTGTACAAACTGCCCTCACAACACCCTAGGAAGCGGGTCGGTTGTTTTCACCATTTTCAAGATGAGATCATGAGGCAGAGATCAATTAAGTGACTTTCCCAAGGTCACACAGCTAGAAAGTAGCAAAGCCAGACGACTACCTAAAGTCGTAAGCTGAATCTAATACCATGCTGTGATGTCAAAAACAGCATTGCAAATGGTTTGAGGAACCAATTCAAAAATGCTTCTGACAAACACAATAGCTTCCAGGTAAATTAATTTATGAAAAACTACTTGAACTTCCAATTTATATAACCAGGAAGTGGTTGTGATAAATGTAAAATTCAGGTTCAGTGTTATTTTCCACATTGTAATTACGTTTTAGAATACACTTACATTACTTAATGTACAAATGCTGTTAAACGATTGCATTGCAATTATGATCATTTGCCATATTTTCACACATACTGTTATTTTCCTACCGAAGCACAAACAACCCCATTACTACTTAGATTTGTATATGACTCATTAACATTCAACCATGTTATTGACCTTCATACATGTCATGGATACTGATGGCTCCAACATTTAGCCAGCTAACAAGCAGTGCAGGCCTTTAGTGCTTGGCACTTGATATATATTCCACAATGCGTAGGTGAGTAAGAACGCTGCTTTGATGAGAAACATACACGTCTATGTATATGTGTGCAGTCTTATTCAGGTGAAATGGTGCACCCCAGTGGTTAGCTGTGAGAGACCATCCAAGGTCATCTGAGAGGGGGGCCAGAGGGCCTGAAGTCAGAACTGAGGCTGGCTCTCTTTGCAAAATGTGAAGAGGAGGGTGCCATCAAATGAAAGAAGGGAATTCATTGGTGGCTCAGCTGGGATCACAAACTCTGAGAGATTAAAAGTCCTGTGTTCACACTCAGGGTTGGATCGAAGCTAGAAGCTCAGGTCACAGTGCATTAGAGGTCACATTGCAGCGCACACAATCATAAAACTAGCCTACAGGGGACATGCTTTGGGAATGACAAACAGGAAAGAAAGGAATAGAAAGAGAGAAATACTATTTTCTATCAGAAGCTAGTCAAACCTGCGATTGCTGATGCGAAGGGCCGACTGTAATGTCAAAAGTTATATCCAGATTTTCTGTATTTTCATTCAAACAGGGTAGTCGTCCCCCCCTCCCTACCACAAAAGCCACTTTGTTCAAGCATCAACTATACTCTGAACTGGCCGATGGCCTGCCTGGGACACCATGTGGCTGCAACCAGGGCAACTCTCCCCTGGAACTCCTGGGGAAGAAGCCTGTATCCCGCTTCCTGCTTCCCGCCTCCCTTCTGTGGGGTGATTTAATCAAACTCCCCTGGAAAGAGGTAAGTCTGCAAAGTTTTGGGATTTATACCAAGAATCTGAGGTCTTTAGAAGAGCACTTAAAAAGGTTAAGAATCATTTAAAATATACAGAATGGCAGAGGGAAAATATTAAATTTCTATAGCCCTAATGTCCAGATTTAACAAACATCAAAGTTGTGATATTTACTTCAGATTAGAAACAAAAAAAAATTACTCCTACAGTTTAAGACTATTTTGATTCCATTGTTGTCCCCTAACTCTCTCCTTCTTTCTTCTTACTTGTCTAGAGGTGGCATGATGCTGTCACCCATGTTTTTTACATATTCACTACACATGTATGTGTCTATAAATGAGATAAAGTATTGATGTGTTTACAATTTACATAAATGCCATCATAGTCTATGGGTTCTTTGGATTACCCTCAAATCAATGTTTTAAGTTATCTATTTCATGCAGAACTAGATCTAGGCTATTTGTTTTAGTTTCTCTGTCTTCATATGTATATGAAATCCATATAGTCTTTTATGTTATACTAGAGGAAGGGTGCACAAAAATGTGTGCACTCCAGGTAGTCCCTCAGCCCAGCCTGTGCCCTCTCATAGTCTGGGATCCCTCAGGGGATGTCCACCTGCTGGCTTAGGCCCGCTCCCCAGGCTATTGGGCCGCCTAAGCTGGCAGTCAGACATCCCTCTGGCAGCCTGGGAGCCCTTGGGGGATGTCCACTTGCCAGCAGGAAGCAGGCCTAAGCTGCAGTCGGACATCCTTAGTGCTGCTGAGGAGGCAGGAGAGGCTCCCACCACCACCACTATACTGGCAGCCATCAGCCTGGCTTGTGGCTGAGCAGAGCTACCCCGTGGGAGTGCACTGACCACCAGGGGCAGCTCCTGCATTGACCGTCTGCCCCCTTGTGGTCAGTGTGTGTCATAGTGACCAGTCATTCCCAGTGGTTCTACTGTTAGAATCAATTTGCATATTACCCTTTTATTATATAGGATTATATAGGATAGAGGCCTGGTGCATGGGTGAGGGCTGGCTAATTTGCCCTGAAGGGTATCCCGGATCAGGGCGAGGTTCCCGCTGGGGTTCCTGGCCAGCCTGGGTGAGGGGTTGAGGGCTGTTTTCAGGCTGGCCACAGCGCCTTTAGGGTGGGGTCCCTACTGGGGTGCCTGGCCAGCCTGGGTGAGTGGCTGATGGTTGTTTGCAGGCAGGCCTCAGTCCCTTCAGGGTGGGTGTTCCCCCCAGGGTGCCTGGCCAGCCTGGATGAGGGACTGATGGCTGTTTGCAGGCTGGCCACAGCCCCCATTGACCCAAGTTTAGCAAGGCTAGCTGGAAGCAGGTATCTGGGCTTATTTAAATTCTATAATTGAAACTTTGTTGCCTTAAGCGGAGGCCACAGCCTGCCTAGGCCAGCAGCTTCCTCTATCGCTGGGGCAATGACACGTCCTGTTTGCTTCAGCTCCATGCTTCTATAATTGAAACTTTGTTGCCTTGAAAGGAGACCACAGCTGGCCTAAGCAGACAGCTTCCTTCATCGTTGGTGCAACAGAGCCTCCTGTTTGCTCTAGCTCTGTGGCTGCTGGCCGCCATCTTGGCTGGGTTAATTTGCATATAGTCACTCTGATTGGCTGGTGGGTGTGGCTTGGTTGGTGGGCATGGCGTAGGTGTAGAGGAGTGATGCCTAATTTGCATATTACTCTTTTATTAGATTAGATAATTTAATTAATTTATTTTTCTATTAAAGGGAGTTTGGTTTGTTTCTAATGTCTCATATTGCCACATTTGATTTTTAAGTTAAATTAGAGTTTATACTTGTATCATATGTGAGGTAGGATTTGCACGTGGCCCAGTGTCCCTCATGGAGCAGAGCACCTTCCCTCTATGCTGTGTCCAGACCCCTGTCTCCTGTTTCTGGTATTGATATCCCGATAGATCTGCTTTTGATCTAGTAGTCCATTAATCATATCTCTGAACCAATATAACATTATTTTAGTTATTATAGAGTTAAACAAGATTTGATATCTAATAGGGTAGATGCAGGCATAGCTTTATTCTTCAAAATTAGAAAGCTGTGACTTAGATTAGTGAGATTAAACTTTGAGTCCCTGCTTTTTCTTAAAGCAAAAATGAGGTGCAAATGTACTCTGACTCCAAGGAAATAGAACATATCATATACTATCTGTAATTACCCCTCAATAAAATCTTGTAGGATTGAAAGTGTTATTCCTGCCTTAGAGATGATGAAATCAGAGCTGGTGATGTTAGGTAACCTGCTGATATGAAGAGACCTATGCAGAATATATCTTTGACTTCAGGTGTGGTGTTTATTGAAGATATTGTCTTCAAAATATTTTTAATTTAAATTATTTATTGTTTAAAGTATTACATGAGTCTCCTCCCCCCCCTTGACCTCTCCCCAGCTGCTCCCACCCCCCAGCACATGCCCTTACCCCCCTACTGTCTGTGTCCATTGGTTTTGCTCATATGCATGCATACAAGTTCTTTGGTTGATCTCTAACCCCTCTCTCCTGCTCCCCGCACCTTCCCTCATAGGTTCGATGCCTCTTGTTTTTGTTCATCAGTTTATGTTGTTCATTATATTCCACAAATGAGTGAGATCATGTAGCAGATGAATGGATTAGAAAACTGTGGAACATCTACACAATGGAATACTGTGCTGCTGTAAAAAAGAAGGAATTCTTACAATTTGCAACAGCATGGATGGAACTGGAGAGCATTATGCTAAGTGAAATAAGCCAGTCATAGAAAGATAAATATCACCTGAAGATATTTTTTACTAGATCACTTAGTGCTCTCATGAAGCCCCATGACAAATAGTTGCTTCCTCTTGAGCAATATGAACTACATATTTTTTCTCTTTGGCATCTAGGAAACTTAGATGGAAATTTGTGTTAACAACTTGAAAGTACCTTGTAATTTCATTAATTATGTCTATTTATTTTCCCTTTTCCTAATATCTTCCAGTTTGCATTTTTCCTGTCTTGATTTTAAATTCTTTTTTCTTTTTTAAAAAAATCTTTATTGTTTAAAGTACTACATATGTCTCCTTTGTTTCCCCATTGAACCCTTCTAGCCTGCCCTGCCCCAGGCCTTCACCACACTGTTGTCTGTGTCCATGGGTTATGCATATATTCATACCAGTTCTTGCGTTCATCTCTTCCTCTTAATGTACTGTGTGAATGCATGTAAGTTTTATAGCTAATCTTAAATAACTAGCCCACAATACATGATATTTCTGTTACTACAGAGCTTTCCAAACTTTAATTTGCATCCAAAGCACCCGGGGTCTTGCTGACCTGAAGGTTCTCACTCAATAGTTCTGGGTGGAGCCTGAGGCTCCGCTTCTCTAACCAGCTCCCAGGTAAGGCGAGCCCATTGCCTCTTCCTCCCTGTGTTCCTCAACATGCATCGCCATTTCTTCCTGTCATTATTTCTCATGTACAGACTCACCGTCTTAGAAGGCAATTTAAAAATTTCCTCTTATGTCTTATTTTTATGAAGTGGAATGTAGGAGTTCGAAATCCACATGACCTTGGAATTAAATCAAGTCTCTTCGAAATGGTAACTGTGTTAAAGGGCAAGGATTTTCTTTATATGAAAAAAAAAAAAAAAAGCCAGAGTAATGTTCACTTCACATGGTTGTTTAATGAGTTGACAGAGTTAAATTCATTCAATGAGAATATGTAACAGAATGTTTTCCATTTCATAGAAACTCAAATCTTAGTTTCCTTCCTTCTTTCTTTCCTTCCATTTCCATTTACAAAGAAGTTGCAATATATCCTTTCCTATAATTGATACCCCTCCTTCTCCTAAAAGAGATTTGAGGGGACGGAAAGGAACAATCCAAAGGCAATATATGCACAAATATTTACTGGGAAGCATGTGCCTGAATGAAATCACTCTTGCAGAGAGATAACTGTCACACTCTGCCATTAAGAAGTAATGTCTTCCCCATCATCTTAATTCAAATGAATAAGTTTTGAACTGAAGAATTGCTACTAAAATTCCTAATGAAACATGGCAATTACTTCTTATTTTTTCTTTTTTTAATTTTTTTCCCTTTAAACTGGAGTCTGTGAATTACAATGAAGTTAAAAACCAATATATTTACCATCTCTTTCTCTCTTTTTTTAATGTCAGGGCTTTTTCTAATTTAGAAAATATCTCTTTAAATCAGGTAAAGGTTTAGATTTATTGTTTTAGAAGGAAGCCCATTCTGATTCCATTGGAATGTTTTATAGTCGTAGAATAATTTCTTTTCTGCACAAGAGTGAGTAGATTCACGTTTCTTATACTCAGAATTCAGATTACAAGTAAATTCGGGTATGCAGTTTTGAAACGATGGGAGGTGACCTGTTATCAGAAAGCTTTGGTTCTGAGACCTACCAGTAATGGGAATCATCCTGAATATTGTTGTTTGATTTCATGATTCCCTGACCTTGTTTTATCCACCCCTTGAAAATGCATTGAACACTGTGTTTACTGTGTCAGCTAGTGAAATGTTTTGTTTTGAGGGATTTCATGCCTCCCTTTGTAATGATCAGAGATAGGGCTAAAAGTCGCTGTCTTGTAAACAGGGGTTGCAAATTCAAATGGACACTGAAGTAATTAAAAACACAAGTGAAGTGACATTCCATTTGCTTTAATATACATTACAATCGTTTTCGCTTTCAGAAAGATAAAGGCCCAAGTCATTTAAAAAATATAGATGGTTCATTGTTTACTATATTTTTATAGAGGCCTAGGTACAAATAAATGTTTCTCTACTAAAATAAAAGAAATAGTACAAGTGTAATGGTAAATGGCATATGTCACCTTAGGTCATAAAGACAGTAGGGAACAGTGGAGTGTATCCAATTGTCACTACGTGGGAATGAAGCACAGGTATGACAGGTCTTTGGAGTTTGGGAGAGAAATGAGCAGCCTGGATTTTTATGTTGAAATGTCCTAAGTTTTAAAATATGTATTTTTAAAACACAGTTTATGGGACAAATAAAACATGACTGCCAAACAAATTTAGCTAGAGGACCACAGGTTTGCAATTACTGCTTTGAAAAAGCTACACAAAAAGTCAACGGGAAGCTATTCTAATGAAATGTCTGATAGGAAGACTAGCTTTTTTCTGGAATGAATTGTTAATCGTTCAAGGGGAGTGTGAGATGGCGTGTGTGTGTGTGTGTGTGTGTGTGTGTGTGTGTTGGCATGCATGCATGTAAACAGCAGTCTGTTGGAAATCTATTTGGTTGAGTGGGATATGATGCGCAGTACATCCCTTTTTGGGTGATGGGATGTTGAGGATTGAAGGCTTGTGTTTGGAGCAATTGGGAAGGAAGCAGCGTGGAAGCCACCACATCAGAAGGGAAAGGGCACTATGGTTCTGTCACTGAGGACTGAGTAGGATTCCCAGAGAAAATGCCAGGGCCTAAGAGGGACTGAGAGCCCAAGTGAAGGGTACTAAGTCTCAGTGAGACATATGGACTGCTTTGGAGGTGATTTTTAATAGCGACAAATGTTAAGCAGGGAATTCTGGTCAAGATAGGCCACATAAAAATTGATTGAAAAACCATCAACATCTCTCAAGACTTTTGCCTTGCACCTCTCCCTAGCAATCACTGATTGCTGCTCTCACTCTCACTGTCCATCATGTTCCCCACTTCCCCATGCTCTCAGCAAAGCAAACTAGATAAAGAAGACTCCGGAAGCTCACTGTGGCCCACCATTCTGGGTTCTGGCCACTCGCCTTTTCTTACTTGTAGACTAGAAAGGATCAAGCATGCTGCACACATATTCCCTGAATTCTGGATATGTACTACATGTGTTTGCTTGTGTTTTTTTCCAACAAGAACTTTTCCCCATGTGCAAGAAAGAAATAGGAATTTGTATTCACACTGCTTTGTATAGTTTTAAAATGTGTTTTGCGGGGGGATACAATTCAAACACTAAAATAATCCATTTCATGCATATTAATTAATTTTTACATGAAAACAGTTCCCATTTGCATGAGTGTTTTGGCAAGTTTTGAGTCCAGGGAAGAAATAAACAGTAGTGAGGGGGAATGAAATCAAACAATGCACCGTGTTGGCAAGAGTTTAGGGAGACAAGTGCACTCATATTAGTGTTCCTTCCTGTCTATGCCAACAAGTCCTCCTGGCCCACTGCTGGCCATGCCTTCCCTGGTCTCCTCTATCAAAGTTTCAAGTTTGTGGTTCCCTGAGTTTGAGTTCTGAGACCTTTCTGTTGCTTAGCAATTTTCTCTCCTTAGGTGAGACCATTCTGTCCTGTGGACTTAAAACCATCGTTATGTTGCTATCTTCCAAATTCACATCTCTAGACAGCTAACTCTCCTGGTTTCCATCTCATTGAATCTTTACTTCAATGTCCTCTTGACATGAAAACTCACCTCCAATGATTTAATCAAAAGGACATTTATTGTCTCACACACGACATACCAGCAAAAGTAGTTGGCCCTAGGGTTGGCTTAACCCAGAGGCTGTGGCTCCATTTGTCTATGTTTTTCTTTTCCTCCCCTCCCCACACCACATGCTGGCTTGTCTTCCAGCTGGCAGTGAGGTGGATCCTGCCATTTCAGGCCTTAGGTTCTCACTCCACAGTGTCCAGAGGAAGAGAGAGGATGCTCTTGAATCCACTCTCATAGAAACAAGGAAGCTTCTTTCCCACAAATCCCCAGAAAAGCTTTCTTTGAGTTTCCTTGGTTTAACATTGGGACATATCCATCCTGACTCCTTCTTTCAGGACAGTTTTCATACAGAAATGGGTTTAGCCTCTCTTTTTCCTATAATACTCACATGACAAGCATATAGGATGACCTTCAAGAGCTTAGACCAACATTCTCAGCTTCATCAGACTTGGCATCTTCCTTTTTAAGATTGAATTTTTGCATTGCTCCATTTATTATCACAAAATAAAACCCATAGAAAAGGAAAGTTAATGACACACTTAATGAATATAATGTATAGTTATAATATAAAAGAGAAACAGGTTAATAATAAATTAATATATATTTCAGTATGCAAGTGGTGGGGCCCAATTATACAGACCCTCACAAGTGTGGTCCATGAGCCAGCACATCAACATCAGCTTGTCAGGAAAGCCCAGCCCAGACTCACTGAGTGAGAACCTGCCTGGTAACACCATCTCCAGTGGTTCCTGAATTTGAGATGCACTGTAACCGAAGACATAATATAATCAGAAGTCTCCCCCTGTTTGTGGAGTCTCAGTGAATGTGGCAGCCACAAATGTGACATAGAGATGTGTTGGCAACTCAGATATCATGGGTGTGATGACTTTTGGAAACGACCAACAACACTGGAGGCAAAGGACAATGTGCCCCCAATTTGCATAATGGTTGAGTTCTGGGAAAATACAGAGCATAATCAATGATGCAAAAATAGACTAGTTGAAAGTACTGCAGGATCATGGATCAGTTCTACAGACCTTCCCTTATTTTCTGTCAAATCCCTGCCTCCCATATTGGCTCACATTAAATTTTATCTGAGGTAGAGAATTCAGCTTCTCTAAAACTGGCAAAGCTCAGTTTATGTTCTGGTCAGGTCCAGAATGAGCCTATTGGAAGTTTCCAGGGATTTCATGCAGAGGACAAGCTCAGCCTATAAGTCACAGGGGGAAACCTTTCACAGGTATGAATAGGTAGAATGTACTCAGAGGCTGTCTGTAGAGTTAGCTGTGTCACCTATGTAGATATGTCTGCTATAGTGATAATTAGCATGAGTCTAGGGACCTTGTCATTTGAGTTCAATATTATATTACCACCTCTTAGCCCAGTGGCTCTTTAATTTAGCAGACATCAGAATGACTGGGAGGGTTTATTAAAACAAAGATTGCTGGCTCACCTTCAGAGTCTCTGATTCTACAGGCCTGGTGTGGCCCTGAGAATTTGTAGTTCTAACAAGTTCCCAGATGATGCTTCTTGAATTAACCAGGATCCAGGGATCACACTCTGAGAATCACTGACTCAATAAATATATGTGAATGAAGGAATTGTCTTCAATCAGTCAGGTGACAAACACTAAGAATGTATACCAGAACCAAGTGCTGTATACAAATCAGACACCATCCCAACCCTCAAGAGGCAACATCCAAGTGAGGAAGAATCAAGTCACTGTGGGTAAGTGTGCCAGTAGACAGCAGTCAGTGTGCTCCAAGTGGGCAACTGAAGCAAGGGTCCTTAAGGAGACCATTTGCAGTGGTGAAGGCAGCGTTCATAGAACCACGGGGATAGGAGGCACCCAGGACTAGCAAGAGCAGGAGGCTTTAACCCAAGATGGGCCAGAAAGGGCAGGGCAAGGAGCTGATTCAGATACAGTCAGCTGGATCCCCAGGAGGAGCTCTGCCTGAGAACTGTGGCCTGGGGCCCTGTGGGGTGGAGTGGTGGAGGATAAAGAGTCCTCCTTTCTCTGCCCTCCCATCCTATCCCCTCAGTGACTCCCATGTAGGTTTGCCAGGTACAATGCAGGATACCCAATAAAATTAGAATTTCAGATGAACAAGGCATTTCTTTTTAGTATACGTACAAAATTTGAACATAGTTTATGAATTGCTTTTAATGAGCCAGAAAAAAATGCTTGAAAGATGATATAATATTGACTGAAAAAAGTAACATGCAAAATTTTATGTGCAGTATGATCTCAATTATTTAATTATACACACTCATTAAAGTGCTGGAAAGAAATATGCTGAAATATTAATGTAACCTTTAGGTTATATGATTTATGACTAGTTATTATTTTTCTTTGTGTTTTCCCCAAATTTTCATATATATCCTTTACAAACAGAAAACGTTAAAATAATTCTTTCTTAAACTGAGTTGATATCTGTCTCACTCTATTAAGTTAACTGGTTCTTTCTTATTTTGCAATTACAGTTGATGGACAATATTATATTAGTTTCAGTGTACAGTATAGTTGTTAAACATGTAATTTATGAAGTTGATCACCCAGATAAGTATAATAATCTGACAGCATACATAGTTATTACAATATTACTGACTATATTCCTTGTGCTGGACTTTCATCCCCATGATTGTTTTTATAACTGGCAATTTGCACTTCTCAATCCCTTTACCTTTTTCACCCTCTCCCCCACGTCCTTCCATGTAGGAACCATCAAAATATACTCTGTATCTAGGAGTCTGTTTTTGTTTCTTGTTGTTCCTTTATACAGATGAAAAAGTGAGCAAATCTAACCTCTTTGGTCTATGACAGCCTTCAAATATGTGAAGAGAGCTGCCATCCAAGAGTTTTAGCTTTACGTGAGAGTCGATGTCCCTTTGCCTTTCAAGCCCTGAGGAAATAAAGCTCCTGTGCCTCTTTCTTAGCTCCCAGTAGAGTCTCCTACAACATCTATCACTTGCTCTGTGATTATTCTCTCTATACGTCAGTTTTCTCATATACCAAATGGGAATGTATTGTTGGGAGGACAGCAGTTAGTGGCATACTGCATATAAGTGCTTTCTAATCTAAACAGCGTACAAATGTGAAAGAGTAGATGCATGCAAGAGGATTAGCAGAGAGAATAGAAAGGGAGGGAGAAGACAGGTGACCTGAGCATGCCCAACTCTGTCACTGACTATACCAGTAGCCCAGCCAGTCACAGGACTCGCTTTCATCGAAGGGATTAGAATAGCTTCTTGTACTGTCTCCCAGGGGAGTTGGGAAGAAGTCAGATGAAAAATACAAGCACCATTGACGTGCGAAAAAAACACAGTGTGTGTGCAGAAATGTATTCTTTCCACTTTGATGCCTTCTCCCCCACCCACCTTCCAATCCTATGGTGCAGTAGGACTTACTAAGGACTTTTGATGCTCTCACGATTGGGTGTCATGGAAAGGCAGACACAACCCTTCTCCAATGAGGTCCAACTTACAGTCTCTAAACCAGTACCTCACCAACACCAAGATGCTACTTGAGCAGTTAATTCCTATCCTGTCTCAAAATTGAACACCTAGGTATTCTTTAGGACTCCAATCAGCTTCCAGCTCATCCTTGAAGGATTGAGCCTGCAGATAAAAGTTCATACGTTACTTTCATATTTACTTGCTATGTCACTAAAGACATATTATTTATTTTTCTAAGGCTTAATTTCTTCATGTATAAAACAAGCCAAATAATAGGTACTTACTATGGTATGTGGATTAAGTGATTAACATGTATGAAGTTTCTAACATAGAATCTGCATATTACATCGAAGGAGATTAATAAGTCTTAGTTTTCTCTTTCCTTTATACTCTCTTTCCCTCTTTTCCTCCCTATTTTCCCTCAGGAACCCCTCCCTTTTCTGGAATTGCTCTTGCTTTTACTATCTATCTAATATGCTTTCCCTGTTTTCCTGAAAGTTCAAATTCTACTCATCCTAATGACACTCAGGTAATGAAATTACACTTGAACCTCCTCCCTGAAGTATTTTTTCTTCCATTGCACATTTGCAGACTTATTGATTCCTCGCTTTTGAACTCATCAATTTCTCATTTGCTATTTAGCTTTTTATTTATAATTTAACTGCCTGAAATTAAATTTCTTGAGAGCAGGAGTGACCTACATAGCATGATGGATAACGTACTCAAGTATCTTTCCTTTACACATGAAGAAACTGAGACTCAGAGACGTGAACTGGTATTCCAGGGTCTTCTGTCTTGTTGGAGGCAGAGCCAGGACTAGGGTTAGATTTTCTGACCACTTTTTCCATTGGTTCCTACCAATGGAAGTGGATGAATTGCTGCAGGTTTTCTACTCAAACTCTGCCCCAGGATTCTCCTTCATCAGAAGCCAATGGGAAAGCAGTTTGGGACTTGAAAGATAAATTCTGTGAGTGTTGGGTAGATATTGCTACTGAGCTGTAAAGTCTTTCTTAGGCCAGTTCGTTATTGTAGACCAATAAACTCCCTCCCTCCCTATCCTCCCTCCCTATTCTCCCCCACCATCAAGCTCTTACCATCACCTTAGTGATGATTCAGCCATTTGGGAAAGGAAGTATAATAGAAGGGTAACAATTCTCCCCCACGCTCACTCTAGGACTCAAGGACAAGACAATTTTCAAATTTGGCTAAGTGAATGGTCAGCTGATGACTACTGGTAGGAAGCTAGGCATTGATCAAAGGTCTCTTTTTGCGTTGGGTATATTGTTTTCTTCAACTGATGACTTGAAATGTTTTCACCTTTTCCATAAAAGAGATTTTTTCTAAATCTGAAGTCAAATGTCTTTATAATGTTGGTCCATCAGATATCTTATTGATTATTTACAGTTAGGGTCCAAATGTCACTGCAATTTTGTCTTTAATCCAAGGATTCTAGCTTCCTTCGATAGATTAATTAATTGGCATATAAATGAGGTATTAGAGCTGTGGGTTTATCAAGGGCTTCCCATAGTCCTTAAAGACTTTATCATCTCATTTTCAAGGCAATTTGCATACTTCCACTCATCGTTCTTACACTTTTCTTTGAAGAGACCTCTTATGCCTGTGGGTGTCCTGTGCATACAACTCCCTTGACCTAACATTTGTGCTTTGCTTTCCCCTGAGCAATGACATTGCCTTAGGTGAAAATGATACATTTCCATCGCTGAAGAGCATCCTGAAAGACTCAGAAAGTGTCTTGGGTACCGGCTTGAATTTATCTAGACCTGGGGTTGTACATCCTGTCATCTTCAGAGTTTCCATGCACACATTAAAGAAAAAATGCACTCCTTCACAAGTGAAGTTCCGTGGGTTTTTTTTTTTCTTTTTGCCTTGCTAATTAGGTTTAGATGGGTTTGGTGAAAAGGGGTTACTTTTTCTTCTTCATCCTTCTATCTAAGTACATTCAACAACAATGTCTTCATGAAAGATAAGCCACTCTGCTCCTTGACCTACATTTTGGTTAAATTCCATTGTTATGGAAGAAGGAAGAACTTTGCCTCTTTTTTTCTGAAATTGAATTTGGTGCTTATAGATCATCACTTCTTTTCCTATAGCAAAAAGCATGCCACTTTGAATGATTAGATGTTTCTAGTGTCATTTATCCATCCCTTTATTCAGAAACAAATGCTAATTGAATGGCATTATATGCCAGACACGCTGCTGGATTTTAATGAAAGACATTCTGCCTCTAAGGGTTTGGTGGCTTACCATAAGTACTTTGATATATAGTAGAGGATGGCGTGGGCCAAGAATTAGAAATATGGGTTGTGGTCTTAGATGAATCTCTGAGCAGACAGAGCTATGCCACGTGAAGTGGTGTGTATATGACATTGTTCCTAGGGCAGTTTCCTTAACAGTAAGGTTTTTTAGGAGCAATGGTGATGAGGTAAGAAGACCCCCACAACCCAAAGACAATGGATGAACTCTCACCATCCTCTCAGATGTTACAATGCTCTCAATGGGCTCTGAGAAGTAGGGGGGTTGCAGCCTTCTCTTAGGGTGCCCAGGTAAACACTCACAAGGACCATTTCCTTCTTTTGATTTATTGTAGGGATCAGTCAAATTGAATGTGCATGCAAATACAGCCTTAACACCTGAGTAGTTTGTGCTAGTAACTAAGTAAAACAGACAATAGGCAAATTAGAACTTAGATTAGGAAACAACAGCCAATCCTATGAGCATTATCCTCTTTCTGTCCACTGATAATCATTGGGAATTGTATTTCTCTTACTGTAGATGTCATAATTTTTTAAATCTTCAAATGGAGTGTATTTTTTCATGTCGATAAAGGCTAACTAACCCCAGGATACTTTGTTCCAAATCATTCTACTACTTTCAGTTTTTCTCTGT
This sequence comes from Murina feae, assembly GCA_004026665.1. NCBI lineage: Eukaryota > Metazoa > Chordata > Mammalia > Chiroptera > Vespertilionidae > Murina > Murina feae. The sequence goes on from PVJC01000189.1 coordinate 63,003, forward strand.
ATCCAATTTCTAGTTTCAGTTTCATAAAATGAAGGCGTCAGCCCAAGATTTCTGAGGACTCACCCAGCTCTATTTTTTCTTTGATTTTCAAGTCTCCATCACTGCCATCCTCCAACATGCTGGGGTCAGCTTCCATTGGTCCCCTCTGGCAGCTCTTCCTAACTCAGCATTCAGTGACAGCAGGTTAGCAGATTAAAATCACCCATTCAGGAGCATTTACACCACAGAAATGACAAATATACCAAATCAAAATCCTTTTATTCCTGGAAGCCAATTGTTAAACATTTACCAGTATACCACTGAAGCTCTCTCAAGCTCAGTTCTACACCTCTCTCAGCCTCACAGACACAGCTATTTGAATGTATCACGACCATCTCAATCTCTATTGGCAAAAACTGAACTTGAGTCTCAGTTGCTTCTTTTCCTCTTCTCTATCCCTTGTCTCTTTTGACAAAGGAACTACATATTTTTCAATATGTAGTATCTTATTATTTTATCTCTTTCTGCCCATTGAGGCTACATAGAGTCTTAATGGTTGTTCCTTTGAAGTTTCTCTAAAAACCATAATTTCCCTCATTTCCCTTGCTAACTATCATCATGTCACACCTGAATTTATTAAAGAGACTCTCAACATTTTTTACTTCTGTCTTTCCCAGTCCTATACATGGCAATAAAACTTCCTTAAATCCTATCCCCAATTAAAGGAGATCCCTTTCATGGCTCTGGTTCTCTGATCATATTTCATGTCTAACACGCTCTACCTGGTTCATAAACTTTCTTCCAGTCTGGAACTATGTCAGGTATCTCACTTTTTTTCTCCTACTCTGACCTATCCCTGTGTTATAAGGACTCTTCCTGTCATCTAACATAAGTCTCATCTCCCAAGTGTTCTCTCAAGGACTCAGGACACCATTCCCTGCAGTTGTAGGAAGGAAATAAAAGCTGTAGCAACTGCTGATGTAAGCCTCCCGAGCTTAATCTTCCATTGGACCACATTGAATCCACTCCTGTCCAACTCCCATGGGCTCCCCTCTTTCTCCATCCAGCCCAGCACCACAACTTGGCATTGCCTTCTTGTTTTGACTCCTTTGGGAATGATAACCTGATTCTGAACTGTTGATTGGCCCTGAGAAAAGAATCATAGAAAATGTTCGTTCTTGGCTTGTGTATACTCTTAATATTCTGATAACTGCACAAGTTCAAAGTCCTGAGCCCTGAATCTTGTACGTGGAGAGAAGAGACCTACATATTCATTCCTATTGCCCTTTCTCTCTTATCTCTTCATTCATTTATTCAAATAAAGTTGAATGAGCCTACACTATATCAGGTACCAGACTGGGCAATAGACTTGCTAAGCTGAAAGACAATATGTCAACCTTCAGGGACAGGGTTTGGAAAATGATGACTGTGCACCAAATCCAGTCCATTGACTATTTTTGTACAGCCTGTGAGCTAAGAATTATTTAAGTGGTTGTAGATAAATCAAAAGAAGAATATATGAAACTCAGATTTCGGTGTTCAAAACAGAATTTATGAATTCCCCCCAAAGTGGCTTCCCTTACAGTTTCCCCCATCCTAGTAAATGATGACTTTATTCTTCCAGTTATCAAGACATAAACCTTCGCATCTGTCACTGACTCTTGTCAATATAATCACATCCCATACACAGTGAGCCAATAAGTCAATCCTGTCAGGGTTAGCTTCAAGATATATTGAGAACCTGAGTACTTCTCATCACTTATGTTATTATCATGGTCGTCCATGCCACCATTGATTCTGCTCTGGATTATTGCTAATGTCTCTGAAATATCCTTCCTCTTTTATACCTTGTCCCCTATTTACAGTCTACTCCCAATACAGCACCCAGAATAACCCTTTAAGAATCTAAATCAGTTCTGTCATTCTTGTTTTCGAAACTTCCAAAGGGATTCTCATCTGAAGAACCAGAGCTATAGCTTTGGTTTTCATAGATAAGGGAAACTGAGTAATTCAGTATTTTTGGTTTCCATCTTCCAAGAACCAGGAAATGAAGGAAGGAGAAGGATGTGAATGGTTTTCAGTAGCCTATCTATATATTGTCACAATGTGAAAAATACTTGCCAAAATAATAAAATACATTTGAATGATATGAAAAATTTAAAAAACAGAAATGGAGATGTATACTATGTTCATGAATGGAAGGACTCAATATCTACCTTAAGCAATTGTCTTAGAGGAAGTTTCAATATGCCTGTGAGAAAACATATGCAAGGATATTCATTGAAACATTGGCTATAGTGTAAAAAATCTAGCAACTATCCAAATAATCAAAAGGACAGACAAAACATGACTTAGTCATACAATAGATTGAGTCATATATCTACAAGGATAACTTTAAAAAATAATATATTTAATTTGCAGAATATCATTTTGTAAAATCCTTACAAAATACACTGAGTGGTCAGATTATTATGACCACCTGACATTTGTAGGTGAATTAGCTATTCACTGCATCATATGGGATATGGATGCCAAATGCCTGTTCGAACACCTTTGCTGTCTGCAGTTACCAAGATAAAACGTCTCCAATTCGCACAAGAACACAAGGATTGGACAGTCAAGCACTGGAAAAAAGTAACGTGGTCCAATGAATCATATTTCCAGTTGCATCATGCAGATGGCAGAGTGAGAATTTGGTGGAAAAAGCATGTACCCCACATACATGAGTACAACCCTCCAAAGTGGTGGGGGCAGTGTTATAGTTTGGGGCATGTTTTCCTGGCATGATTTGTGCCCTTTAATTTGTGTGGAACAACGTCTGAATAACACAACATACCTAAGTATCATTGCAGATCAAGTTCATCCTGTCATGTTGATGGTGTATCCCAATAGAGTTAACTTCTTCCAAGATAATGCACCATGCCACAGTGCTTATATTGTGCAGGAGTCATTTCAAGAACATGAGGGAGATTTTATCTTCCTTAAGTGGCCCCCACAGGCACCAGATCTCAATCCATTTGAGCATTTGTGGGATGAAGTTAACAGAGACATCAGGCAGCTGGTTCCACAACCATCAAATCTCACAGAACTGGACAGTGTTATTCATCAGGCATGGTGTCAGATTCCTTGCATCACCTTTCAGCATCTCGTGGAGTCTATGCCAAGAAGAATCGCTGCAGTACTGAAGGCAAAAGGTGGCCCAACGAAGTACTGGTGGGGTGGTCATAATAATCTGGCCACTCAGTATATATCTAATATCTATATAACATCTATCTATCTCACACATGAATGAAAATACCAAATTCAAGATAGTGGCTACTTTTGAGAAGGATAGGGAATAAGATTGAGAGGTTTTATCTATACTAAATGGTATATTTCTTTTAAAATTATGAGGCAAACATGACAAAACTATTTAATTTCATAATTCTTAAAACTAATTATTGGGTTCGCAAATGCACATTAATTATTTCTTATTTTTATATGTATCTGAAACATTTTTCAAATAAACAAGTGATTTAGCCTTTTTCTTAAAGATATTCACATTTTACAAGTTTACAGGTTCACTGTGACATGCCTGCTACTAATTTCTATTTGAAACTTTTCTGATGACTAGAACAGAGTCCCTCAAGCCAGCTTCAAAATGGGGACATTTATTATAAAGTCACACAAAGGACACTTACTCACTTATTGAAATCAAAGGACAGAAACCAAAGTACAGCCAGGACTCCTGGGGACTAGAACTGGGAACTGGACAGAAGCCAAGAACCTGGGCTGCCTTCCATAGAGGCTGCAAGGTTGCGCTCTCTCTCTCTCTCTCTCTCTCTCTCTCTCTCTCTCTCTCTCTCTCTCCCTCTCTCTCTCTCTCTCTGATTTTTTCTGGACATCTGCTTCTCTGCTTTGCTCTGTGCTCTCTACTTCCTAACTCCTCTGATTCATCTATAAGAGGTAAGATGAACGTGCCCTTCTATCACTTCCATTTCTTCTGTTCACATTGAAAAAGAGAGCATGTAAGTCATGCACATCATCATTTTGAACAGACCTCACAGGCCTTGCATCCATGCCAAGTCCATGTATAGGCCACCTCCCGTGCCGAATCTCTTGTTCAATCTTAGTGGCCACCCCAATGCAAATAGCAGCCCAGCTGTTTTCCCTGCGCAGGGAACTTTCAGTAGTTAACACTTATTTAATGCTTACTGCGTTTCAAAAGCTACATCAAGCACTTTACAGACATCACCTCATTTGCTTCATACAAAACCCCTATGCAATAATACTATCATTCCCATTTTACAGACAAGGGAGTTGAGGTGGTGGGGAGCTAAGTAACGTACTCAGTGTCATACTGTCAATTGTAAAGCCAGGATTCTCAGGCATCTGAGGATAGCTGGCAAACAGAGTGGCATTTCCTGTTCTTCACTTCAGCTGGAGCGGGCTGAGCTGGGTGTTATCATGCAGAGGCAAAGTGCAGGGACAGGAAAGGCAGTCCCTTCAACAGGGCGCGAGTGATGAATAGCACTTCTCACAGCCGAGAGGACTGGGCATGAAGGGGGAGATCAGCAAGGTGAGTTGAGAAAACCCCGATTGAGCCCTGGGCTTGAGAGGTTGTAAGTGGGAAAAATAGTGAAGACTCACCAGCTGTATCCATCACTTAGTGACCTGTGGGTTGAATTGGCTTCCAAAGAGCAACCTTATAATAAGCCACCTAATGTACAAGCTGCCCAGCCCTTTTATGGTTACCAGATGAGAAAATACAAAGGAATAGAAATTTTTATTTTTAAGGACTTTGAAGAAATAAGAGGCTTTCATTGGCTGACCCCATGGTCACAATGGAACCAAGCAGCTGTCCCTTCACCTGCTCTCTGTTCTCATCTGTCCTTGCTCTGCACCACACCCTCCCGTGAGCCCCATCCTCCATCCCTGGGCTTCTCAGCCAAGCATCCCACTCTCTGGGGAGGCTCCATCAGTCCAGAGTTGTCAGGAGGAAGTGGCTCCTGTCAGTAATGAAAATAGTGACTCTACACAAGTGCTATTGACTCCTTTCATTTTCTTTCATCTGTTAACATTGTCATGTCATGACATAGCTTCTCTGATTAGCTTCTCTAGTGGCAAATGTTTTCAAATATAATGTTATTTAGAATTCACCAATTCAAAATGGCTTTCTTATTCTTCTGTAAATAGCAATACCTACGCAGAACCAGAAAAAAAAAAATCCACGCAGGTCAAAAGGATATAGACTTCTCCTGACTTCCGGCCTGTCCCTGGTTCTCTCGGCACTAGGCAACCACTTTGCCAGTTTCTTGTATATTCCTCTAGAGAACAAAGAAACTATTCTAGTTTGTTGCACGCACACCCAGGCCACCTCAGCCTTTTATCGAGGCCACAAATCAGGGCGGGGTGCCTGGCCTCAGAAGCTTCAGGAGGAGGACAAAGGTGCTCTCTGAACTCACCCTACTCTGGCGCCCGCCCTCCGGTCCCTCCTGTGCTTCTTTGTTCCCAGTCGTGCGTTTCCTCCTAAATGTCCAGGTCAAATGAGCCCCACTCTGTGACCACCTCCCTTCCACCTCGTCCTGCCGGCTGCTCCCATTGCCCAGGCAGAACCCTGCATCCCCTTCGAACGTTCCCCGAGCACTTGGCACACACCAGGCCCTAGCATTTTCCCGGAAGCCATGATTGTTGGAACACCCCCTTGTCTGTGCTCCCTGTAAGTTCTTAGATATCAGAAACCCTTCCTTGTACATTTCTGTGAACTGACATTTGATAATCACATACCTGGGGCTCCGGAAATTTTTGAGACATAAAGGAGGACACAGGAAAGCCCTTCCTAGCGGAGAGTGGGGTCTTACTGAGACATGAGTGCCTCCCAGGAGTGCACCCTGGCCGGGCTCCTTCTCAAGAAGCTGAATTTCTCACTGCAGCTCCCGGAGGGGCCTGCTTCTCAGGGCTGGTGTGATCTGGGCTCATACACACTGACACAGGGCAGCGCGGTGTTGCAGGATCAGGGACGCCTTAGGTAGGGGGCAGTGCTGTCACGTAGGAAATGGCTGAAGAAAGAGACGGCTCTTCCTCTTCTCATTTTGAAAGTTATCAGATATTTTGGAGGAAGGTGCCAATATCAGCTCCCCTTCAGACACACAGACAGGGCAGAGACACAGACATACCCGGAAACGCGGTGTCTTCGCTAAATATAACCCTTTGTAGAGATGGTGTCTCAGTGATTTTCATGTGTGAAGATAAGGAGGGGAGCCAAGTCTTTCATAATGAATGCAAGCCTATAGCTCTTAAGCAGGGCTAACATATGGCCACTGATGTGAATGTGAATGCAAATTAGGTATTTCTGATTGCTTGAAATAAAGTCAGCAGAATCGAAGCCTCGCGTAGCAAATGGTGCAGCTTTAACTGCGTCGGTGCCAGGTTGGGAACAGGAACCCTGAGCACATCCTCGGAAGAAAGCCTTTTAGGCTGGTGTTTGGGACCGAGGCCTCTCTAAGGGGGACAAAGGTAGGGTTCGCCCTGTCCTGACTGCCATTCTGATTCTCCTTTTATAGGACACTAGGGACCCAGTGCACAAAAATTTGTGCACTCGGTGGGGGTCCCTCAGCCCAGCCTGTGACCTCTCGTAGTCTGGGACCCCTCAGGGGATGTCCACCTGCTGGTGTGCCTGGCCAGCCTGAGTGAGGGGCCAGTGGCTATTTGCAGGCTTGCCAAGCCCCCCAGTGAGGACCCTCACCCCATGGGAGTATGACCAGCCTGGGTGAGGGGCTACGGGCCATTTTCAGGCTGCCCACAGCTCCTTCAAGGTGGGTGTCCCCCCCTGGGGTGCCTGGCCAGCCTGGGTGAGGGGCTGAGGGCCATTTTTAGGCTAGCCACTTCCCCTTCAGGGTTTGGGTCCCTACTGAGGTACCTGGATAGCCTGGGTGAGGAGCTGAGTGTTGTTTTCAGGATGCCCACAGCTCCCATTGACCCAAGGTCCCAGCGAGGCTGGCTGGAATCAGGTTTCTGGGGTTTATTCATCTTCTATAATTGAAACTTTGTTGCCTTGAGCAGAGGCCACAGCTGGCCTAGGCAGGCAGTTTCCTCCATCGCTGGCCTTCTGTTTGCTCTAGCTTCGTGGCTGCCAGCTGCCATCTTTGCCGGATCAATTTGCATGCCATCGCTCTGATTGGCTGGTGGGCATGGCTTGGCTGGTGGGTGTGGCTTAGGTGTAATGGAGTGAGGGTTAATTTGCATATTACTCTTTTATTAGATTAGATTTCATTTGCATTCACAGAAGTAGATGGAGGATCTGCTCTGACCTCTGACTTCCCAATATACACTGTCAAAGATCTTGAGTTGGTAAGGAACCTTTAACCAGTTAACTGCCTTGCATCCAAAATGGAAACCATCCCCACACACCATATTTTTAATTTAATTTTAAAAAATCAATTTGTAATGAATATTATAAAAGTAAATATATTACTCACAATTTGGGTGTTCTTGAATATTTTCAGTTGAAAATTCTTAAGAAAAAATGATATTAAAGCATCTATAGATGCTTATGGCTTACAAAGGGTTAAAGGTCACCATATCCAGCATCCTGGCCTCAGGCAGATGAGTCACCCTCCCCATGGTCGGGGCTGTCCAGGGTGCTCTCATTGGACTAGGGAGGTTCTCACTTTCTTCCAGTAGCAAATCTGGACATCATAAGCCTGGGTGCTGCTGGTGACCGTGTGACTGACTGTAGCCTGAGCTTCTCTAAGAGAATCCATTTAAAGGGCAAGGATCATGGAAAAATTCTGATGGCATTTGAGCATCTGGTGCCCTAAGACCTATGGTTTGCCTCCTTAATACTGAGTTCGTCTAAGTTTAGTTTGAGTCATTGATACTCAAAGCAGGCCTAATGAACTCATCATCCCAAGGTGAGGAAAAGACCTGGTGGAGGAGAGGCAGCTAAGTCGCCAAGACAAAGGAGAGTGAGTTTTGTGTTTATATCAATGTCTAGAGCTCACAGAGTCTGGACTACTCATCCCAGGCTGGCTCAGGACAGGGCTGACAAAAGATGGCAATGAGGCAAATGACCAGAATTCAGTTCTAGTGTGGGATCAGACCTTTATCCTTCTGAGTCTCCCAGTGAAAATGTCTATCTACACAACGGTGACCCTACCAAAACACTCTGCCTGCTAGTGCTGTCTCACTCTTCCGGTGATGTGTACCCAAAGAGGCCAGAATGAAGCCAAAGGGAGCCTTGAACTTCTGTAGAAGATGGCATATCTCCTCTTCTTATTCTGCCCTCATTCTCAATGACCTTATTTTTCAGGCGTATGTCCAAATAATGATGTAGCTGTCCTCCCGAGGAGAGGAAACCTACTGAGCATCCCCACGAAACCTGCCTGCCTTCGGAATCCTCACCTTTATTCCCAGTATCCCTTGGGGCCCAGGGGGTAGATGGCTCACCTCCCAAAGCCTTTCTCAGTGTTTATGAAATGCTACCCCCAGCATTGAAATGGACTTGTACTGGATAGGAACAAAATTTACATCAAATCAGAGAACTCACAATTAACAAGTAAGATCGCAAAGTCAACCTTATTATGTTTTCAAATTTGAATTATAATCAGTTACATTTTTTCAACCAAATTCAACAGAAGATATATTGTGCATCAAAGAGCAATATGGTCCAAAAATGCATTATCGGCACTATTGAGCCTCACCTTCTCTGTCCATGGCACAGCCTTGCTTTGGATAACCTACTAATATAATAAGTGTGATAGAAATACTCATCTTGTCACAGTAAAACATCCTGCTGTCATAGTACGTGACCTGTAGCTCTACAGGAGCACATCTGCTTTTTGACCACAGCTGAGAGCTAGAAAAAAGCAAAAATAGCCCACACCAGCTAACACCAGGCCGCCCACCTGTGTCTGACTCCTTCCATCCCCAAGACCCAAAGCTGCACATGGAGCCCCGATAGTGAGGAGGAGAGCCAGCTCTGGTTCTAGAAATAAGCCCCATACCACACCAGCTGTGTTCCTAACAGTGGGAAGTTACTCCCTGAGAATGCAACTGCATGGCTGCTCAGGTTCCTGGGCAAGCTGTTCCCATCCAGACATACTCCTACTATGCCAATACCACCCCCTGTTTACTATACATGGGGCATTGCTCGCCAGGTCGGAGCTGCAATTTGTGTTTTATAACTTGTTTTACTCATGAATGGTATGACATGTGGACACAGAAATTACTGCCATGCCCTTCCTTAGCAATGGGAAACCTTGGTGCCGTGCAGGGCCACCTGGAGAAGCACTGGGGTGGGATGGGGGTGGAGGGAGCAGGTGGAGGGTGTGGAAGTGTGGGCAAGAGCCTTTCTTGTGGTTTCTGTTGGAAGGAAGAGGCCAGGCAAGGTCAACAGGTCTAGGGTTGGTTCGCTTGAATAATTTCAGCTAGCTCTGGGGCCCAGGGGTCGTATCTAGCAGTCCGGTTCGGTACCTGGCGCCTGGGTGATTAGGGAGGGAATAGTAGCCTGGAATGTGAGAACCCAGTAGAGACTCCCAAATAGGGGTTAGTCGGTTTGCATAGGAAAAGCGTGTACCTAGCTGAGTTGTTTGCTTATGTTCCCAGGCCTTCCTGATTCACAAGGCCCCAGATCCCAAAGGATCATAATATCCCTTTCTTGCTTCTTGGCAGTTGTTACTAAGGTAAATTTAGTGGTTTCATTGCCTGAAATAGCGAGGAGAAGCTGCAGCTTCCTCTCTTGCTGACCTAAATGGTCTAAGTCCATGTTCCCTGGAGCTGCTGCGGCAGAGATGACATCCTTGTTGTTGCTGCTGTGTTGGCTGGTTGCATTGCGTGTTTGTAGGACCACCGACAGCCTGAGCTGAGCAGTTGGTCCCCCCAGTCACAGATCTACTCCCTCATCCTGACAAATTCCTGCTGAACTCAATGCATCCCATTCTCTCTGCTCATAAAGAGCTGTTTGCTGTCCTTGACTTACCTCTGTGCCCTGTTCTTCCCATGGTCCTTCTTTGTGTAAAAGGCATCCATTGGGATGGAAGAATGAGATTCCCTATTTGGAGTCTGAGAAAATGAACCCCCATTTTTTTGCACGGTGAAAAATTTCAAGTACCATCTCCTGGAAGCAGTGGGGTCTGACAACCCACTGAATCACCTGTTGCTCAGGATCAGAAGCAGAATTTCTGTGCTTTATTTCTTCTTGATTTTTAATTGAGGACTGTGTTCTAGGGACCTGGCCAAAGGCCGACCTCTGGAAAAGAGGCATCACATCCTACTTTCCCACAGGCTGCTTGCTGAATCCTAGAACATTCTGAACAAATAGGAAAAGTACCCAAATTGAGGGTAGATGTTATACTAAGTGGAATGACTGTCATGTGAGCCCCAGAAGAAATCTGACATGGGAGACTCAGAGAGGCGGATTAGCAGGAGCAGGCAACTAAGGTTTAGGAAACTGATGTCAAACAGGAACTTTTACTTACTGGCTGCATGACTTTCAAATCCTCTTTCACTGTCATTCATACTGATAAGGATGTTGGATGTTGAGGAAGGTTATTTATATAAAAATTTTTGAAATTTTTAGAGTTGTATATAGTTATCTGAAATGAAAGTAGCGTGCATACAGTTCTCAACTTGCTGTCTTGGCTTCTTAGATAACATAGAAAATTAGAAGTTAGTTTGCCTCCTGGGGACAGGCAGGTGAAGTGGAAAACAGGCTCCCGTGGTTGGAAGGAGCCTCCTGGAGCAGATGAGCGATGACAGAGGGAAGCAGCTGGCGGGGGGTTGTGCTGCGTTTCCAGGCCTTCCTGATTCCAGCACTGTCACCTTGCACATTTCCAAAAATGTAGGGGCACTTAAATATATCACATAAAAAGCAAGGGTACTTGAGGAATATGGCAGCTTCCAGGTTAAGTTAGCAAATATATTTTTAAAAAGTTTGTAGTGTCTATTTACTTAAAGTTAGCATATAAAGTTTTGAAATACTCCCAGAAAAGTCTACAACTCACTGATGTGGAAATCAGCCCAGAAATGATTCAAGGATGTGAAGTGGCGATTCTGAGATGCTCTGTAATGATGAGGAGTTGTATTTATTTGTGTGTGTGTTTGTCATTTTGATTTGCTAAGTGATAGAGCCTCAAGTGACATAAGAGATAAAGTAGTACAGTTATGATCCACCTGGTGAACCTGCTTTTCAAGATGGTACTTGATCTCTCTCAAGGTCACACTCTAAATCTGTACTGTCCTACATGGTAGTCACTGGCCACACATGGCTATTGAGCACTTGAAACAAGGCTAGAGAAACTGAACTTTACATTTTATTTTAATTAATTTAAACTTAAAAACTGATATTTGATCAGGTAATGGAAAATTTTAAGTGTGTCCAGAGCAACTTGGCTATTTTAATCTGTTTTTTCAAGTGTAAATTTTATGAAATCTAAATACAGACCAGTTACCTCTGAAGAAAATGTTAAGATCTGTGCCAACATGTGCTGAAAGCATGAAATACACATCAGATTTAAGGACAGTATAAATAAGGCAAATATCTCAACAATAAATTATCAATTGTATGTTGCATAATATTTTAAATATATTGAATTTTTAAAATATATTAATTTTACCTGTTCGTGCTGTAGCAGCTAAGATTGCAATCACATATGTGGTTCACATTCTACTGGGTAGTGCTGCTCTTCTGGGGAGTTCTCCCTGGACAGGGAGAACCTTCTTAGGGATGATACTCACGGCGTTTTGCACTAACCTGACTGGAGGGTGGAGGAGTTATGGGGGTCGGGGAGGGCAACTCTCTTCTTAGTGCTGGTCCCCTAGCACTCATTTTTAAATGAATTTTATTTACCAAGAGGATAGGTATTACATTCCCATGAGGCTCGGACAGTACTTGTGGCTTATCCCATACAGCCAGCAATGTGGTGGAATGGGTGGGTGCTGGGATCAAACCCCATAGCATTCACCCCTTATCATGCATAATCTTTTCTGCTTCAGCCAAGCTGCCTCTCAGCATATGGTTGGGCCCCCGGTTTAGCTATGTCTTTCTCGTGATGTTTAACACCTTAAGCGCCCAGCCTGTTTTATCTTCCAGATGGAAAGTATAGTGTCAGTCACCGGTGACTGACTGGGCACTTAATGTGCTAAAGGTGTTTTTTTAACCAGTGAACGACAAACACAGATTACATGAACCCAGCTGAATCTGCATGTGATTCAGCTATCTGCAGTTTATTCTTCAAGTCACCTAAGTATAATCAGTATATTTCTGCTGACATTGTTGGCTGTGCCTGCCTCATTGTAACTAATTAGTTAATTGGCTGATACCTACCTTGGTTATGAAAGGGCACAAATAGTTTAACAAGTTAAACATGTTTATTATAGAGGAAAACAGAGGGAGGAAAATTTAAAAATGAGAAAAACTAGATGAGTGGATAAAATCTGTGGTACACATACACAGTGGAATACTGTGCAGCTGTAACAAAGGATCTCTTACCCTTTGTGGCAGCATGGATGGACCTGGAGACTATTATGCTAAGTGAAATAAGCAAGTGAAAGAAACACAAATATCACATGATCTCACTTACATGTAGAATCTAATGAACCACAACAACAACAAAAAACCAACAAAATAAGACCAAAGACATGGGTGCATGGAACAGAATGACAGACCTCAGAGTGGACTAAGGTGGAGAGGATGGGAAGAGATTAACCAAAAACATGTATACATATAAGCATAGGCTAACAGACACAGACAATACTTTGAGGAAGGCTGGGTAGAGGGGGTGAAGGAGAGGGGAAATGGGGGACATCTGTAATACTGTCAACAATAAATTATTTAAAAATAAATAAAAAGCTACAGAAAGAAGGGCAGTAGCTCTCATTAGCACATGGCTAAGGCCATGACTGTGCCCTGCTGGGTGCTGTGGCCAGTTCTTTCATTTCCTGAATACTATCAAGGCTCCTGCCTGGACTGCAGCTGGTTCTCATCACAGCCTGGTGGGTGGTCCAGGGAAAGGAAAACAGATCAAAGTTTAGAGTTTCCCTCTACTGTCAAAATACTGGTTTATTTCCTTCCAATACCTTTTCTGTGCATATTTAGAGACATTTTTGTGGAGTTGAAATTATACCATAGACGTAATTTTATGTTCTGCTTTCTTTTCAGTCAACCTTGTATTGTTAACTTGCAAAATTCTATGAGAACAGTCTGAAAACAGGCCTCTTGTCTAACTCTCTCTGGGTCTGTCCCTGCTCCCAGGGCAGGGTAGCTGAGCTGCAGAAATGGGGTGGGGTGTTTGCACATGGCTTTTCTGGATGCCTAGCCATGCCCATTTGGTACTTGATGGTTTTGTCTAACTCTGTGAAACACTACCTCCCACCCTGGCTGCCACAGTCAATTCTGCTGCTTGGCCATTTTACAATGACCACTAGAGGCCCGGTGCATGAAATTCATGCACTTGGAGGGGGGTGTTCCTCAGTCCAGCCTGTGCCTCTCATAGTCTGGGACCCCTGGGAGGGATGTTCAACTGCAGGGAGTGGGCCTAAGCCAGCAGTCGGACATCCTTAGTGCTGCCGTGGAGGTGGGAGAGGCTCCTGCCCCCACCCCTGTGCTTGCCAGCCATTAGCCTGGCTTCTGGCTGAGCAGGGCTCCCCTTACGGGAGTGCATTGAGCGTCTGCCCCTTTGTGGTCAGTGTGCATCACAGCAACCAGTCGTTCCACCGTTCAGTCGATTTGCATATTAGCCTTTTATTATATAGAATAATATTGTGAACTTGGAGATCTGGCTGTATCTGCTAGTGTGTTCTGTCCTTTGGCCTTTGGGGCAGGAGGTTTTAGAGTCTTTGTGTGTGTGTGTGTGTGTTTGGCAGGGGGTGGGAGGGAAAGCTGTGTGTGTCCATGTAGGCTGATAAAAGCAAACTTGAAGCAATAAGAGACTCTAGAGCAGGGCTAGGGAACTTTTTTTTCTGCCAAAGGCCATTTGGATAGTTATAACATCATTCAAGGGCCACACAAAGTTATCAACTTAAGAATTAGCTGAATGGATTAAAAAACTGGGGTACATCTACATGATGGAATACTATGCTGTAGTAAAAAGGAAGGAACTCCTACCATTTGCAACAGCATGGATGGAACTGGAGAGCATTATGCTAAGCAAAATAAGTCAGTCAGAGAAAGATAAGTCTCACATGATCTCACTCATTTGTGGATTATAATGAACAACATAAACTGATAAACTAAAACAGGTCCAGAGACAAAGAAGCATTGAGCAGATTCTCAAACCTCAGAGGGAAGGTAGGAGAGGGTGCAGGTAAGGGAGTGAGATCAACCAAAGGACTTGTATGCATCTGGCTGCCACAGGTCAATTCTGCTGCTTAGCCATTTTATAATGACCACTAGAGGCCCGGTGCATGAAATTCATGCACTTGGGGAGGAGGGGTCCCTCAACTTATAATTGACTAATAAAACTAACTAAATAAAAGTGATTGGTTTAGCGGGGATAGATTTCTAGGCTCTGACCACAGAAATTCTGATGCTGTTGAAGATGGGGCACCTGAAGGTGCACTTTGAACACACCCCCAGGTGGTCCTGCAAGGTTTGGCTCCGTCAGGCCAGGTGGTGAATGGGCATGACTGGACTGAAAGGTACATATCTAATACCTTAATCAATAAAGAAAAAAAAAGAATGAAATCCCTTTTTATTCATTAGCATTTTAATAGAAAAAGCAGACTACAATAATAGTATGTGCTATGTTCATATGCTATGTTAAGCAGGATGGAGGATTCTGTAATTCCCAGAATAAAAGTTTCACGCAGACTAAATAAAGCATTTTGATTGTATCAGTAAAAAAATTAAAAAAAATTAGCTGCTATATTTGGTCATTTAATTAACTCACCCCTTTTACCTCGGCAGGCCTGGGCCACATGATTGCTGGGACCTAATTGGGCCCTCCCCACCCCTTCTCTCATCCGTGCCCATGCCTCCAGCCACCTGTTCGTGCTCTTGATCTGTGGCTCTGAGTTCTGGACTCTGTATGCAACCTGGGATACTGCCTCTGGTATCCTTTGGCAACTTGCTGCGTCTTTTTACTTCTTGGTCTTTGGCTTGATCTGTGGCTCTCAGTGTTCCTTGTTGCTGTGTGGATTTCCTCCATCCCAACCTCTCGGCCATGTGGAATTTCAGCTCTGGCCGGAATGAGCCTGTTCTCCCTTCCCTCACATGGGGATGGAGCAGGTTGCAACTTTTTGCCTGTGTTGTCATTGGTAGCTCATAACCTACCCGGGGGCAAAGCATGAAATCCCAGTCACTCTCCCACCACCCACACTTGGCAGGAAGTAAAGAAAGTCAGTGTTGTTGTCCAAAGGAGGGATGAGGAGAGAGTGGGGCTGACACTGGATTTACATTAGCGGCTGCTTGCGTTGTCCCACCACTTGTCCACTGATCTTCTCTTGGAGCAATTCTGGGGCAATTCCAGTCCATTCTCAGGCTCCCCAGCCCAAGAGGGAAGGATGGAGAGGATGAGCAGGCTTACTGTCCAGCCTGCACTGCTGGAACAAGGCAGAATGGATGGTCCCTTTGTGCAGGGATTCTTCAGCCATGATTCTCTGCCTCCCCGTTTGCAGGACTGGTGAGCTAATCTACCATCAAATCCTGCTAGACTGGCAGCAGGACAGATTCCCAGAAGACTTCAGAGCATTCCTTCAGGGAAGTCTCTCTGGTCCCCTCAGCCCTGGTGGTGTGAGTAATAGGGCCACCTTTCCAGAAAGAACTACAAATTGTAATTATATGTCCTTTTCCCAGACATTCTATTTCTAGGAATTTATGCTTTAGGGAATTATCAAGCAAGTGTTTGAAGGGGCAACTGGGCAATTGTAAGCATGCTGATGATGTGGTTGGTCAAAAAAGCCAGACACTTAACAAGGGGAGGAAGGAAAGGAAGAGGGAGGAAGGAGAGAGAGAGAGAACTTTGATGTCTCACCTTATGGAATTGGTTAAGTAAACCATTTGTAAATGAAACACCAACATACGATGCCACTTTTCAAAATGATTTAAGCGTGGTTATTAGCCTGGCAAATGCTCTTGTTATATTGTGAAGTGAGAAAAAGCATTTTAGCAAACAGTATCCCTTTCAGGATATGCACTAAATGTGAACAGTGGGTATTTGTAGGTGGTGTGATGTCAGGTGACTTTAAAAAATTATTTTTGTTTGTATGCTGTTCTGGGGAAATTGTCTACAAAGCATGCATCACTTCTGTAATTAAAAAGAACAGTCAAGGAGGAAAATAACTAGTCATATAACTGAAGCCCCAGCCGCTTTATCTTACTCTTTTGTGTGAGAAGCAGACAAGCACCTTTGGGTCCCAGACACACCTTCCTCACTTTGAAACAGTGCTCTTCGCCCCAAATCAGGACGAGCAGAGAAATGTGGGTGAGAACCTCATACTTGCCAGACATCACCTCGTATACATTCCTGAGTGCACCTGGGCCCAGGCTGAGTTTCCAGAGCTGGAGCCAGGCGCCTTCTGTTTTGCTGACGTTTTCCCACAGCGCCACCCAAAGGACAATCAAGAAAATCCAATGGTTCCTTAGTTGTCCAGAGCCCTTTTCAGTCTCAGGAAAGAGGCTGTGGTAGTCTTTCAGTCCAGTCATGCTGGAGGCCACCTGCCCTGACCAAGCCAAGCCTTGCAGGACCATCTGGGGACGTGTTCAAAGCACACCTTCAGGGGCCCCATCTCCAACGGGATCAGAATCTCTGAGGGCAGCGCCTAGAAATCTATCCCTGTAAACCCATCACTTTTACTTAGTCAATTACAGCTGACATTCAATATTATTTTATATTTGTTTCAGGTTAGATGTTTATGTAATTTACAAAGTGATTCCCCCGTGAAGTCTAATACCCGCCTGGCATCATACATAGTTATTAAATATTATTGACAGCATTCCCTCTGCTGTATTTTACATCCCGTGCCAATCCGCTGCCCAGGTGCCACTCTGCCCACCAAGAGCCGGGGGCAGTTAGGTTGCCTTCACACCTCACCCTCTCTGTGCCCTTAGAAGCTCAGGCCTGCTGAGCTCGTGTCTTCTTTCTTTTTCTAGCAAGGCGGTGGGTGGGTAGGAATGCCGACAAGCTGGATCTTTATGAGTTCCTCCTTCAGTCGTTCCTGCTGCCTGTCACTGGTGGTACATGCATAGCTATTGCTCCCCAGGATGATGCAGGTAGAGGGGATGCTGGCAGGCAAACGTGTAGACATTATACAGGGTGCTGGGAGGACTATGAGGCCACAGGTAGAGAAACCAAGACGTGACAAGGTGTGGCGTATTCAGAACTGGTAGAAAATCCATGTACCCAGAGCAGCAGCCATAGGGCAAACAGGGGCTGCAGAGCCAGTGAGAGACAAGATGAGCCCATTATACAGCTGAGAACACAGAGGATTGCGAGCTAAAGCAGTTTACTTGTGGTAATAGAGGGAATTCAGATTAGAAATAACTGTTCTCCATGAACATTGGCTGGAGTTCCTACCTCCCATCAGATTGCTATGTTTGGCCCTGCAATGCCAGAGAAAGAGTTCATTTTTAATTATTTTAATGTCATGCATCCCTTTGAGAATCTGATGGGATGGTCTTATGTATGCATAGTTTTGAAAAAAATTGCAAGGGTTTATGGGCCTCTGAAGCACCTCTACCATTCATAAGCTTAAACAAAATAAACTAACAAACAAAACAGATCCAGAGTCATGGAAGCATGCAATAGACTGAAGATCCTCAGAAGAGGAGGTGGGGAGGGATCAACCAAAGAACTCACATGCGTATATGCATAACCCATGGACACAGACAATAGTGGGTGAAGGCTTGGGGAGGTGATGGGAGCGGGGAGGAGGAGGGGTTATGGGAGATAAAAGGGGACATCTGTAATACTTTAAACAATAAAGATAAAATTTTAAAAAATCCTAGTCCCTGATAAAGGACAGAAGGGGGATAGTGTAAGGAACTGAGATCTAAGAGAAAGCGTTTCCATGTCACTGGGAGAAAATGCCTTGGCAAAGGGCAGGGGGAAAACAACAGGACAGGCAGGCAGGCCGTGTGTTGCGCTCCCTGCCAGCAAGCGTCCAATGTGATGACAGCTGACGTGCGAGCAGTATTTTCAGATCCCTCCTACGCTCGCACGTTTGCTGCTTAGAGACACTGACAAGGCCCACCTTGGAGATTTTCCAGTCTCTTTCCATTGAGGCCTGTCTGTGGAGGCAGGACAGTGAAGAAGCTGTGGGCCTGGAGCGAACACCAAACCATTGGTGTGATGAAAACGATGCGATCTGTATTCAAGAATTGTTTGGTGCCTTTCCCACAGGGTTCCAGGACATTCTCATTTGCCTCTTGGTGACCCAGCTTCCCCCGCAATGTCTCTCCCAGACATTAGTTACCCCATCGCCTGGGACAGCCGTCTCCAGCAGAGTTTGCCTAGCCTGGAGTTGCTGTTAGGGTTGGCTCTGTTCAAACAAATAGGCTCAACTCTTTTTCAGGAGGTTATGGTTGCTGTTTGTAAGGTAGTGAGTGCCACTATTTGGTTCAGTGCCTCAGTCAGGAGAAATGAGGGCTGTAAGGATACAAAGGATGAAGGGAATTTGGTTCCATGGACCTAAGATTGTGTAGCTTATCTCTGACAATGCTGCCCTTGACACCTAGACTTGAGGTCAAGTTCAAAAGTACATAAGCCTTGGCTGGTAGTTCTCAGTGGTTAGAGCATTGGTCTGCACACCTCAATTACCAGTCAAGGGCACATACTGGGATGCAGGTTCCATCCCTAACCCCAGGTCCAGGCATGTGCAGGAGGCAACCAATCGATGTGTCTCTCTCATATCAGTATTTCTCTCTCTCTCTTTCCTCACTCCCTTCCATTCTCTCTAAAGATCAAAAGAAAAAATATCCTTTGATTGAGGATTTTAAAAAATGTACTTAGACCAACACTAAGGATGTTTGCTCCATGGAACTTGTGTTTTTAAAACCTCCCACAGACAGGACCTTAACTGACAAGTGCCTCTCCTGTCATAGGAGCCCTGGAGGAAAACTTTAGATAACATATTGATCAGCTTCTGTTTCAAAACTTGCAAGGTATAGATTACTACCATTTCTGCTTGCTAGAGGAAGGGGGTGAGTCACCTGCAGGAAAAAAATAAAGCAGGAGGGCGGTGAGGGTTGGCACCACAGAGTCCTGGCTCAGCAGATCTGAGCCTCACTCCCCTTGTCTATTAAATGGTTAGGATAAACCCCAGCGTTACTGTAGCAATTAATCGGGCACTTTACCGAACGTGCCAGTCAGGTAGACAAGCAGACAGTACATGTTCAAAAGCCAGCTTCTTCTCCTAACTGACTGGCCCAGAGTCGCTCTTCTGGAAAGTGGCAAAGCCAGCTGTTCTCACAGCGAGTCCAGGAATCGCTTCACACGTTCGTTCTTGCCCAGCCCACGTCTTCTGCCTTCTTGAAACCATTGTGGGGAGAGCTTCAGACTCCCATCTGGAGACTTGGAGACTCACCCTTCCTGACAAAGATTCTTGCAGAATTGATTCGCAGCGTTGCTGAGGTGGGGCGGCGGCGGCTGTGAGTGATTTTTTACAGTGTTACAATAATTTATCATCTTCTCTCCAGCAGCCGCACTCTGGCTGGCAGCTCTAAAAACCCTATGGTCCACGGGAGAGCAGTGAACAGAAATATTTTCAAGAGCAGATGGGACGCACCTTCAGAACGCAGGCTTGTCCCACTGAAACTGGGACATCTGGCAACCCTAAAAAAGCCCAAACTGGATGAAATAAAAATTATGAGATGGAGAAGCAGAAAAATATGTCTTTGCATTGATTAGCAGGGTATGTAATTAATCTCCTTCAGCTCCCTGTTCGGGCCCGTGGTGTAAAACAAGGAGAAGGCGCAGCCTTCCTGCCTTCCCCCCTGACAGTTTCACGTGCTGGCTTCAAAGTGGTACGAGCTTGAAAACTTCATAGTAACGCCTCCCCGTCTACTGCTCAGAACTAACTGTTCAGGGAGCGGTAGCATGCATGCCCACGCTTCCTCAACGCAATGCTTCTCTGATTCGCCTGGCCGACAGCGGGGAGGAGAACAGTCAGCTGACGAGAATCAGGCCACTTTTACAGTTTTATTAGGAACTTATACAGACAGATCTTTTTTTGCCTGTTGGGTCGTTTTATTCCCGTTTCTCTTTGTGTGGCTTGCAGCCCAGGCCCAAGGACAGGAGGCGCGGGTGCCGTTTTCCTCCTCTCTCTGCCTCCAACGTCCTCATTCTGTTTGGGCTCCTAGCATCTGATTTTGCTTTAAGTTGTCTTGTTCTTAATCAAGACACTGGTGTTAGTGTGTGGCCATACACTTTATCTCTTTTTCCTGCCCTGCTTGAGTCCAGCAAGGTGCCTGAAACCTTGTAGGTACTTAAATATGAAAAGCTTGTGGATAAAGTATTTTAATATGTAATATTAATACATTCATCTTTATACCAACGCGGTTAAAAGTGTAATTTGTAGCACTGTTTATGAGAGAGGAGGCCCACAAAAGTCGTAACGCCCGAGAAAAGCACCAAGTAATGAAAATAGCTTTAACTTCCAAGGGGACCATTCCACTCACTTGGATTAAGCGTTGCTCTGCAGCTAGCTCTGCAGCCATGCTCGACTCCCGAGTGCTCTCCTAAACGCACTACCATCTTCCCAGAGTCTGGCCTGCTCACCCTGTTCCCACTATATACGCCATTCCTTCTGTCTACACTGTCACCTCCACTTAGCGAGCTCTCCAGTGTCCCCACTGTGGTGCCCTTGTGAAACAGCATCACAGCTCTTGGCCCCTTGGTTTTGACCATTCTCATCATGGTCTTCACCCTTTGCCTTGTTTTTCGATCAGTCAGCCAGCCACATCCAACATTTGCAGCATGCTCATGCAAGGCAATAGAGCTTAGTGGTAAAAAGCAAGGATTCTGGTCGTGAATTCCAAACTTAGTTAACATATGTGCCTCTGTTTTTTAATCTGTAGAATGGGTATAATGATAGCACATACTTCCCAGGATTTTTGTGAAGATAATTTAAGTATGCAAGGCTAGAGGAAGGGGTCAGTACGGGGAGCCAGGCAGCAAACTGGTGAGCAGGGGCCCAGGCAGAGAGGATGTGGAGGGAGAAAGACATTAAGAGGCCAGATATGCTAGACTTGACAGGGCCTGATGATTGATTGGCTGTAGGATGAAAGGGTGAAGGAAAGATTGATTAGTCGGTACTTAGCTGGAGCAGCAGAATGGGTAGTGACTCTAAGTGCAGACTGGAAGTGGAGGAGAAGGAGATGAGTCTGGTGCTCCCAACAGAGACCTAAGCTGGGGAGAAAGGCATGGGGGGGGCTCATCAAGCCTATAGATGATAGTCGAAGCCACAGAGTAGCTGGGAGTTCCAGGTGAGGTGTCAGCCACAGCTGCAGGGAAGTCCTAGATCTCCTGCCGGGATTCGCACCTGAGCAGTGATGGTACAGATGGGAGGAGTCAATGACAAAGTAAATTTTACTTGATCATTCCTTGTCTGCCTCTTCCACAGGAGTGTTGGCTTCAGAAGAGGGTCTCTGTGCTCTGCAACAGTGGCGTAGACACACATGCCCTGTATCACGTGGTGCAGATCTAAGCCAGGTGCTGGGGAAGCACAAGCAGTGGTGAACTGAATGTTCAGCATCCGCCCAGCGTTGTTATCCCAGAGAAGGGTGCCAAGGTCAGGTGCACCAAGAAACAGCTCTGGTGGGGAGGAAAATTCCTCCCCCCTGAAGCTCTACGTAGTATTTATAGGGGTGAGGAGGGGTTCCCCATTAACAGTAGATGCTTTCCAGAAGAGAAGTGTCCTCATTAGAAGGGTGGGGCCTCAAAGCCCGGTGGCTGTCTGCTTTGGTCCCTGTCCCAATGAGCTAGCTCACCTTGCTAAGCCATTGGGAGGGAAGCGGTGAGCCTGCAGGCATTGGACCTGACTCTCCTCACTCGGATGTCTCTCCAATCACGTTTGCTGGACCCCGTGTTCTATCCCTTCCTGCTGGACCGCAATCTAACCCCATAGGGACAACTGCCACCAGTTTCCAGCTAAGAAAACTGAGACTCCCGAGGAGTCTTGCCCAAGGTCATAGCAAAGCTAAGATGCCTTTTGAGTCCAGGTCCATTGCTTGGCAGCTGCCTCCCATAGGAAGTGTATGATCTTCCCTCACAATCACCCTGCAGCAGATTTTTGGGAGAGGACGATGAGAAGCTCAGCATGCTGGGCTTCCAGAAAACTCAGCCCACACAGGCTACTTAGGGTCATTGGTGGACATTTGTGGGAAGAACACTGTTAGTCAAGAGAGCTGGGTCCCATTTAGCATATGTGTGATCTTAGGCTGATCTAGCCTCAGTTTTGACTTCCGCAAAATGGGAATAGTAACTCCTGCCCTTTCTAGTTTATAGAATTTTTGAATCAACGATTGCACAACACATATGCAAAGCAAATGCAAATGAAAAAATAAATGCATAATGTGGGTAAAGAAAATACCTCAGAGGATTATAAAATTGCCCATAATATCGTTATTGACATTAAAATGGTCAATAATGAAAAGAGGACTGTTTGGGTCTCTAAAGATTGAATCAGAGGTAATAACTATTATGTATTAATTTAGATCCCAAATTAAATTTTTCTAAAAGGCATTGTGTATATTTCAACTATGCTTGATAAAGTTTTTTTTATCAGCCAGACTAAACTTTTTTTATAGAAATTTCTTTTCTCTGGCAGAAATAACTCATTGTCATTGATATTACTTCAATAAACGCAGCTTTGAGAGCTTAAACGCCCCCTGAGAGTAGAATTGATATTTGCCAAGGAGTCCTTCGGTCCATGAATCTCAGCAATTTGTGCTGTGCTGTGAATGAGGCAGAGGATCTGGCTCTCGGACCAGGGACATCTGAACTGACTCCTGCCAAGTGGCAGGGACAATTTTAGCTGCTAGGAATCTGACTGCTGTTTCCGCCTACTCCCGCCTTCCTCCTTCCTCCTGTCCTTGAGCTCGCAGATGCTGCCTGCCTTCTGCTCTCTCCTTCACCAATCTCTTGGGTTTCCATGTCTCCTTACACCCGCTTTCCTCACTGTAGATTCTCACTGTTTTCCTCTTGAATTCCTCCCACCCTCTGTGCACAGTTATACCGCTTGGTTTCCCCGATAGACCTGTACTCTCTCTCTTCCCTTATCCCTCCATGGGGCACAGCCTGGGGGTAGCATGGATGATTTCATTCTACTCTTGAACCCTCAAAATGCCAGTGATAAGAATCCTCTCCCAATATGACCAGAATCTCCACTTTCTTTTTCCTGAATTGCTGCATCCTTCCATTAACCGGGCACCTGTCTCCAATTCACCCCACTCCCCTCTACCAAGTCACCCCACTGCACTCAGAGTTAAGTTTCTAAATAGTAAAGCCGACCATGTCACTTCTAGAATGCCCAGTGACCCCAGATAAACCCATATTCCTCAACTTCACATTCAAGATCTTCTATAACCTGGCCCCTACTTACTGCTCCTAACTTATCTATTTCCAGCTACATGTGGAGCGTACACTTCATGTTGCTCTCTGATGGTGTTGCTAGTGAGTGAATGAGTGAATGGTGGATGCTCCAGAGTGGCAGTAGTGTGGTACAATGAAAAGGGCATGGACCTTGGGTTAGGCCTATGTTCAGGTCTCAGTCGAGCATTCACCTCTTGAGCAATTAAGCTCTCTTAGCCTAATTTTCTGTGTGTATAACAGTAATTCCTACTCTCCTCCTCAGGGCCAGGACTGGGGAGAGGTAAATGAGGGATCCACCTTGGATGCAAGATTTATTGGGAGAGGGGACCAAAAAACTCAGTAATAAAAAAATATTACTCTGATATAACACTTTTAAAAAATCAAAATTAATGCAAAAATCTCATGAAGAACACAAGTTCAAAATTTAATGAAAACAGTATTTGACCCTGCACTGTCACCATTCCCCTCACTCTCTTCATCCTGCCCTTGTCTTGGATTACCATGCACACTCAATGCAGGTGCTAACAACTCCCAACTGGTGTCTGGTCTTTCACTCCAACCTGAGTTCTTTGTAAAACCAAGATGCCCTGAGTGTGGCTTACAGGCTTGCGTTGATATGTAAACCACTGCTGGTCTGCAATGAGGTGTATTAAGTATAGAAGTTACGAGTGTTTGTATATTTTTATTATAATTGGACAGAATGATTTTATGTCTGTTTAATCTATTTAAAAGTTTGAGCTCTTATTTTGTATGTCTTCTGGTTCTTTTTCTTTTTAGCAATTTATTTTTGTTGTAGTTTACAAATGTTTTGGTGAATGGTGGTTTTTATAATTTTATAAAACTGGTCCCTCATCACAGATGATTTAAGAAGCATTTATCTCAACTCTGAGACAGCTCAGAAGGTCTGTGCTTTTCTAGAATTCATTCATTTGCTCCTTATATGGAGATGAATCAATGGGAGGATGTGGTCCAGACGGTACTAGCTCCAGGAGCCCCCTGTATCCTTTCAATACATGCATTTCCTGGGGTTGTGAGCATAGCCAGCCTGCCAGGATCCACTCTGAATCCTCTTTCTTACCTTTCAAGGTGGATTTCATTTTTGCTTCTTATTCATTGCTTGCTGCTGCGTTTATTTGGACAAGGTGTCCATCCGTCCATCCATTCAGGCAGCAGAGGCCTGGGAACCTCTACTGTGGGTGAGGCATGCTCCCAGATGCCGGGAACACAGTGATGAGAGAATCGCACCTGGTACCTACCCTCCCTGAGCTTACAGTCCAGTAGACAGGCTGGATGCACAATCACACAAGTATATACATCAGTGGAAAACTGGTGAAGCGCCATAAAAACACACAAAGTACTCTGATAAACTAGAGAGCAAGACTCACTTACACAGGGTGTTCAGCGAAGCCCTCCCTGAAGACAGAAACCTAGAAATGTCAAGGCCTTACCCATGCAAATAGCCAAGGAGAAACCTTCATTAAGCAGAAGGAAGAGAACGCATTAAACCCACGGGTGGAAAAGGGCCTGCTATGCTCCGGGGCCCACAAGGAGGGCAGTGTGATTAGACGGAGCGGGGCCCCCAGGTGAACTGGGACGTGGCCAGCCACAGTGGACAGCATCTGTAGGCCGTAGTGAGTGTGTGCTTTCCCCTCTAAATGCAATGAGATCCGCCCCAACTTTAACACATGGGACCCATCTTTGAACTGTTTATCATTTGGGATTGATTTAAGTGTGATTGACACAAGCGAACTCCACCTGAAAGGCCTCCTGCAGCTGCTGTGGTGGACACTGTGTTCATCTGTGCAGGTGCCTCCATCACTGTCTTCGTGGCTGCTCCTCCCCCGGCACTTACCTTTGTACAGATCCTGACCCGGGGGACAGGTTGGGCACGTATAATCTGCTTGGACTTAAGTGGTTGTGCATGGGAAGTCCATCAGGTGAACCCATCAGGTGGGTTCTACGGAGTTCATTCTCCCTGGAACCAACAGGAGAGCCATGTGCCTTTGTGCTTGGCCTCCACGCACCTGTGTCCACATTGTCTGCCTCCAGAAGAAACCTGTGCGCACTAGGAGCAAACTGAGTCCCAAACAGGCAGGCTGACTGAGGGGTAGATGGACAGAAAGTTGGGGTGGTCTGAGTCACTCGTCTCAGGCCCAGAGCCTCCTGCACTGCCCTGGTCCCTTCATTACCCCAGAAACCTTCTAATAAGTCCCTTTTTGTTGTTAATCCTCCCCCGAGGATATATTTTCTCATTGGTTTTTTTTTTTTTTATAGAGAGTGCAAGGGAAGGGGACAGACAATAAGAAACATCGATGAGAGAGAGAGACACATCAATTGATTGCCTCCTGCACATGCCCTGACCCGGGCCAGGGATTGAGCCTGCAACCAAGGGACATACCGTTGACGAGAATCAAACCTGAGACCCTTCAGTCCACAGGCTGATGTTCTAACTACTGAGCAAACCAGCTAGGGATAATAAGCCCTTTGTACTTCTTGTTTTGCCTATGAGTACTGAAACTACAAAGATATTAGGACTGCAACCTCCTTGGCTCTACCCCTCAGAGCTGTCCTTTCCCACAGCCCCACCTTGCCCAGGACTCCACCTCCCTCGTAATGTTTTAAATGCAGGGACGGAAAGGCCACATCTCCTAAAGTGACCTTCAGAACCCTTCTACCATTGGGAAACTGAACTGGACTGTTTCTCAATTTTTTGAGATATCCTTTGTCATTGCGGCACTTAGCAAATTGTAAGCTCATAAGTCAGTATTCTCCATGAATTATGTGTGGTCCCTATTCATATCAACCCTTCATAGGCACACACAGAGATACACCCACAAGTGTGCATGCACACACACAGAGAGACACACCCACAAGCACAGGAGTACATGCACACACACACATACATGCACACGTGCTAGACTGCATTCTCACGGATGTTTAGGGCAGTTTGGAAACACTGCCTCTCTCCAAAGCCATTTAACAATTCACCCTTCAGCAGGTATCCACATGTCTTAATGCGTCTGAGCTTTCGGAAGCTGGCCAGCGCCAGCAGGAGCAGTTTGTCGTGGTGGCTGCAGACTATCATATGCCCATCTATCCATCTACTTCTCTCTCTCACAGTTAGGTGACCTTTAGGAATCATTGCAAAATCCAGATGTTCAATCTGGCTTGGAAACCCCTGGAGGACTAACCGCTGGTATGTTGCAGAGATGATTATAGATATTTTCAACTGCAAGTGATAAAATATGGGAAGGGGCTTGTGGAAGTCTTGGGAGGAATGATTTATTGCTGGAAATTGGATTTTTCTGTGGCTTACTCCACTTTTAAGAATAAATTCTACTGTTAGTACTAAAGTCATACTGTAGTGCTCATCACTATAAATATGAAGGTGTGCCCACTTTAAGAGAAGCATTTATACAAAATTCTCAACTTCGAAACACAATGAAGTACGCACTTGTTATGTGAATTCCAAAATAATTCTCTTAATACATCTTACCCATCCCAGGATTCTCATAGACATTCAGCTTCTCTGATCCCTTAAAAGTGGACTGTTTGTGTCTTCTTATATCTGTTTAGTAGAAATAAATGTTTTGAGTAAGGAGGGACTGCATGTCCTCTGTAATCACAGTGTCAACTCGTAAGATTTAATCACATGGCTTTCCCAACAATAAGATTTGATAACTGACTTGTTACTTTTGATCTTGGGAGATGGTTTGCACTTCTGGAGATTCAGGAGGCTCTATGACTGACACAAAGACTCTAGGTGGCGGTTAGTGTGGCAGCTTTTGTGAGGTGGCCCCTGAGAAATGTCCCTGGATTCTCTTTACCGCCTGGGTGCTAGTTGACAGGGGGTGGGGCAGAAGCCTAAACTTGGAGCCAGAAACCTGCATTCCAGCCTTCTAATTAGGCTCCAGTGTCAGCCATCCATGTCAGCCTTTGGCAAGTCACTTATTTCTCAGACTTCAGGTTCCTTGTTTACATGTGGGAGCAATCCTGGCCCAAATCCTCTATGTTGTTATGGGATTTAAATGAGATTTACTTGTGAAAATGCTTCCTAATCTATTTTAAAAATCACAAAAAGGTTTATTATCTGTTGTCCATAAAATCATGGTGCTCCTTCAGTCCTACATGCTCTGTTCCCACATGGTCTCAAGGTGTACCAGTTCAGATTCCAGCAAGAAGCAGAATTCATCCTCAATTTTTTATTTAAAATATATATATTGTTGATTTCAGAGGGGAAAAAGAGAGAGAGAGAGAGAAACATTATTAATGAGACTCATTAAGCAGGTGCTTCCTGCATACCCCCTACTGGGGATGGAGCCCAAAACTGGGCATGTGCCCTGACCAAGAATCAAACCATGACCTCCTGGTTCATAGGTTGATGGTCTGCCACTGAGCCACTCTGACCAGGCCATCCCTAATTTTTTAATGCTTACGGGAATGACCACGAAAGGTGAGAAACTTAAACAGTAGCAGTAGTGCGAGGCCATTGCTATCTGTCAGGCCAGAGGGACTGGGGCTGGGAGCTGGACTATGGAGGAGGGCCACCCCACGGGAGTTGTGCTCATGGAAGCCCTCAGTCCCCACCTGTCTGCAAAGGCTCAGGCCCCAGGCATGAAACAGCAGGAGAAATAATGCCCCCATTCTCTCTCCTTCTGCCAGGGGCTCCTGTTGGCCAAATCCCACTAGAAGCCGGTAGGGAAGGGAGTCAGAGCAGGGAAGAGTGGAGCATAGATGAGGCAAGTAGAATCAACTCGCTAGTTCCTTGTTGATCTTGAACTCTTATCTCTTCAGGATGCACCCAGTCTAAAGGACTTTGAACTAATCCTTTTTCAACCTCATCACCTTATTGTATTTCCTTCATAACACTTATTACCACGTGAAACCATTTCACCATTTATTTGCCTGGTTAGTTATTGTTTGTCTTCCCCTGCCAGAATGTCCCCTCCATGACTTTGCTGGTGTCCTTCACTGCTCTAACTCTAGAACTTGGAACATAGAAATGTTTGTTTAATATGTACTGAATGAGTAACGATGGCAGAGTAATTCAGGATGAGGTAATTCTCTCAAAGATTCCATTTCTTGGATCCCTGGGCTGAAACTATATGGGCAGAAATGATCTTTGTTCTGACCCTTGGCTGAGTCACCAGTCAAATCTGACCATTCTGAAGAACAGACTGGCCACTCCCACCAGAGCTGGGACATGCTCGTTAATGACATTCCCTCAAAGACTCTTTGTTCCCTCAGTGTTCTTTGCCCAGTGCAGCAGGACCAGTTTTCCATGAGTAGGCCTCTCACCTCCTATTTGCATGTGGACATGCTGCTCTCCACACTCCTTATCGTACTGTGTTGTTGCCCAGAAGGTCTGCCCCAGAGCCCCGCGTGCCGCACGATACTGGCAGCCATGCTAGTAACCCCTTACATGTGTATAAAGTGCATTAGGGAGTAACAAGTACGTCTATAGTCATCATCTTTGAATCCTGACACGACCCTGTTGTTATTATTATTTTTGTTTCTTAAATAAGGAAGGTGAGGCTCAAAGAGGTTAGATAAGTTGTCATGTAGGCAAAATGGAGCCTAGTATCTAAGTCAGTCCCCTCGAGAGCTGTTTCCTATATCAGCATCACTGAGAAGAATGAAAGGAATGTAGAAGTCCAGGCAAAACCTGTCACTGACAAGGAAAATCCATGAAGAGGAGACCTGCAAGAGCCTATGCTGCATTTGGAGTGGGTTTATTTGGCATCTGTCAGTTGATCAGGGAGTTTGATCAAGTAACAAAGACATGGCCTTTTGGACTCAGGTCTAACTTTAAGACCTTACCTTGGAACACATTTACTTTTTGATTTTAAGTAAGTCACTTCTCTCTGAGTCTCAGCTTTCTTGTATCCTAAATGGGTGAACAGCACATATCTCCCAGAGTCCTTTGAGCATTAACTTGCCCCAAATCTCACCCTTAGCGAAGGGCACACCCAGGCTCTGATGCTTGAGTGTGCCCTGTGAGATAATAGCATTGAACATGAGACGGAAGTTTTCCTGTCTCCTAAATCTCCTTTGAGTAGCAATGCCTACCCACTGCGAGAGAAAATGAGGAGGGAAATGGGATTTGGTATAATGTGTTCTTGGCCTTCAGCAGGTGTGAGTCTGAGAAAGTAGAGGAAGCAGAGGATAGGGGCTGAGGCAGAAGGTCCATCCATATTCCTCTTGTTAGGAACTTTATCTGGAATAATCCAGGATTTGAGTCTGTTCCTTCCAAAAATAAAAGAAAGAATATTCCAAGACCCTTTGCCTGCCTCTCCTGTCACCCCACCTTCACTTTTCAGTGCTCTGACTGAGGGGAGACAGAAAGCCTATGGCCCCCATTGATCCAGGCCGTGGGGACCCAGATGAAACAAAGGACAGGAGGCTCTCCTTCTGCTCTTCCTGCTCAACAGCAAGAAACAGTCACTCGTCCCCGAGGGAAGCGGACCTCACCACTGATGAGAGCAGAAACTGCCAGGGTTGCATCCCATGATGACCGTGAGCGGGGAGTCTTTGCTGCTCAGGAGGGCAAGTGGAATTTGCAGTTAATCAAGCAGCCAAGGAGGCATCGTAGTTAATCACGTCAGATACTGTGGCATCAGCTCTATTCAAAACAAAAGAAGGGCAGAGGTCACCGTTGTTACCAGGCAAAAAACATGGCAGACAAAGGACTGTTTCAGCTCTGAGCTACTGCTTTAAAAAGAAAGGCGAAAATATGCTGGTTGGGATTTTAACGTGGGTCAAGGTCATTTGAAATGTGCACGGTGGTTATTCTTGTGAAGCACAATCCGCAGGGCTGAAGACCTGGACTCGCCCTCGGAGCCTCTGAAATGGGGATCGGCTTCCTTGGCAAGTGGAGATCTTTCTGTTTCTATTCACATGTTCAGCAGAATAGGGACACATGGGTGACCATTAGGGGAATGCATGGGGTGGATTCAAAGCACTGGATGGCAGGGAGTGAGTTAGGGTGACCTCCAAGCCTTGGCTGATCTAACATTGTTTAAAGTGGGCAGGGAGCACATCTATATGATGAGAGCAAGGCTTGTACCTCCACTGACTGTCACAGAGTAATTGCTCAATGAGTGAGTGCTTAATAACACATATGCATGCTTTTTAAATCCAGTACCCACAATGCATTAGGCATTGTGCTAAGAGATTCACACATCATTCACGTTCTAGCCCCTGCAGGTTGAGCAACGATGCCAGACCTGTCCCCCTGATGTTGTCCCTTGCACATATTATTCTCCACCACTGCTCTCTACAGGGTTTCCTTGGCAAGTGGAGAGATTCTAGTTTCTATCCATGTGTTCAGCAGAATAGGCATATATGGGTGACTATTAGGGGAATACATGGGGTAGATTCAAACCACTGGATGGTAGGGAGTGAATTAGAGTGACTTCCAAGGCTTGCAGGATCTAATATTGTTTAAACTGGGCGGGGAACATATCCATATCATAAGAGCAAGGCCTGTACCCCTACAGTTGGTTAGCAGGTGTTAACCTGAGCAGAAACTCATACAGTGATACCAAGTGTTGTTACTGTGGCTCTACATTTCAGCAGTGTCTTCAGTGCTTGAGCACAAATGCTCATGAAGTGGTTGGATAGCTCATAGAGGTCTGAGGGAGCACGAGAGATTTTCTTCAGCTACTAGCTGTTTGTTGGAGATCTGTGCATTTGAGAGGGTCAGCCAAGTTCATGATCAGATTTGAAAATGTTTACCACAAGTAAGTCTTCAGGGGAAAGGAGACAGTCATTCTTTAAGGATGGGCAATAGCAGTAAGAAAACAGCATGGGGCCAATGGTGCAAAATAACCTCCAACAAGGACATTTGGCTTATCATTGGAGACAATAAGGGAAGAAAGATATTTCTACAAATCATCCATTCATGAGCCCAAAGAAAATTTGGGGAAGGAGTTTGGTATGTTCAGAATTGAACAAAAAGACATGATCTGTGTGGAATGTGAGTAGAAGCTATGAAAAAAGAGCTGATTGAGAGTAAAAGGTTGGATTGTGGAATTAAAATAGACTTAAATGAGAAATATAGAATTTCAAAGAATCTCAAAAAAAAAACTATAGCAGCATTACAGTTTACATTGAAAGGGAATAGAACTGGGGTATAAAAAACATACCAGTGTATGAAAGACAAATTTGTAAAATTTTTCCAGAATGCAGAAGCCATATACAAGTAGAGGGGGAAAACACCAAACAAAAAAAAGACAATAAGCACTAAAGACAAATATAGATGGCCAACTTGCAAATAATTATTATTTCTGAATGAAACCCTGTGAAAAGAAGAGATATAGAATTATAATAGAAGAACATTTTCTGCAGATTCCATGTAAAGTCAAAGAAATGACACATACACCTACCTAGACATTTGCACAAAGATAAACAAAAAGGATAAAGATAAATATCAATATGATTCAAATAAGAAAAACAGGTTTTCTGCAAAGAAACACACATTAATTTAGCTCAGTTTTTCATTTATAACCTTAAATGCCAGTAGAAAATAAAGCAATGTTTTTCTCTCTCAATATAGTTTTTTTAGACCCAAGAATTTTAGACTTGGTCAATTATGAGAAGGCAATAGAAATATATTTTCTGACAAACAGAAACTTGTCAAATACACCAATCACATAGATACCTTACCTGATAAAACTATTTGAAAATCCATTCTAATTAAACAATAATTGAAGCAAAATTAGGAGCTCAAGAATGAAGAAGTCATATAAAAGGAGTGATTTGAGCTCTAACTGGTTTGATTCAGTGGATAGAGCGTTGGCCTGTGGACTCAAGGGTCCCAGGTTTGATTCCGGTCAAGGGCATGTACTTTGGTTGCGGGCACATCCCCAGTGGGGAGTGTGCAGGAGGCAGCTGATTGATATTTCTCTCTCATCGATGTTTCTAACTCTCTATCCCTCTCCCTTCCTCACTGTAAAAAAATCAATAAAACATATTTTTAAAAAAAGGAGTGATTTGAGTACATGCTGACCTATTTAACAATTCTTTGTCAGAAGAAATGCTAGATAGATATGTTGATATAGATACATATGTATATCTATAATTATAAGCAAGATTATAGATTATATGAAGATGTGAATAATATAATTAATATAGGTGATATAAAATATAAGTCACATTTACATCCTTACAAGCTGAGCATCTAAAACCTAAAGTCTGTAAAATGTACAGAAATCAATTATATACTAACTCATATAGGTAGTATCAAAAATTCTAAAGAAGCAATTATACAGGCCTCAGGGTCTTGGTCCTTGGCCAAATGCAGACATGCTAGAATTTAATAACAAAAGGTTAATCTATGAAAGAAAAATTTTCAAATATATCAAGTTAAGTTTGGGAATTTTGTCTTTCTGCTTCAGGGCTAAGTGTGGGAAGACTTTGGAAGGTGACTGTTTTCGTCTAAGATGTGGTAGGTGTTGAAGATAATGTCACATTGCCAGCTTAAGGAAAAATCAGTTGTGAAATTTGGAGAAGATTGGATTTTTTTTCTTTTTTAAAAAATATATTTTATTTTCAGAGAGGAAGGGAGGAGAGAACCATCAATGATGAGAGAGAATCATTGATTGGCTGCCTCCTAAACACACCTCACTGGGATTGAGCCCACAACCTGGGCATGTGCCCTGACTGGGAATCAAACCATGACCTCCTGGTTCTAGTTCGATGCTCAACCACTGAGCCATGCCGGCTGGACGGATTTTTTTCTTTATAGCTCTTCTTACCAAGTGGTGTCTCACCCTCCAGAGAAAATTACTTTTGTAAGAAATGTAAGCTATTTTACCAACCTCCGGGGAAATTTGACTCAGAACTAAGCCAAACGTTTCCCATGGAGAATGAGAGAAACAGAGAACATTTGCCAAATTGGGTTTGTGCTCTGTCCCCTGCCACGCATCTCATAAACTTCCCTTCCCTGCCCGCAGAGGGCGAGCCCGCACTAATGAGGGAAATAGGTATTCCCAAGCCCAACTCTGCCTCCTCCTTGGCCTGCATTGAGCAAACTAATCCAAAATATTCATTGTTTCTTGAGGACTGGAGTGGCTTCCCAGAAGCCCAGGCCCTGGCTCCTGGATCTTCTCCAAGTCTTCATGTGGAGCTGCCTGCAGGGTGGGTCCCAGGCCCTTGGGGCCTGACAGTGCCACTGAGGGCTGCTCCGCTGAGCTCAGGTGAGGACTGGGGGGGGGGGGGGGGCTTTGCTTCCTCCCTTGGCTCAAGTGTCCATCAGCTTTGCACTGTGTTCTAGGTGGGCTGCATGACAGCTTATGTGGCTAAAGGGAGTACTTCCACTGAGTTTTTCAAAGAGTAGAATATATTTGACTCATAAACTGCTCTTACATCCTTCTGCTCTTACAATGCTGACCCATCCCTGCCATGGAAAGTTCTGGAGGTACTGCTTCACAGAACCATCATGTTTAGTGATTAATGTAGTGAAGAAGACGATTTTAAGTTGGGCTTGAATTGCAGTTTAGGTCCTACTCCAGGGCCCTGTGTTAGGACTTGGTAAGATGGGTGCTGAGACTCAGAAGGAAAAGTCACCCTTTTTGCCTATGACTGGCTCTAAATGCTCATCTTTTGCATTTATGTATCTCCTAATATAGACTAGGAAGATAGTAGATATTTAGTACATCTTTACTGAAAATATCAAAACCCAAGAGGAAGGTTCGTGTGGTGACCGTATTTACTAGGTAGTCCCAGAACCTTCTTCGTTTTAAGCATGCTGCCCCATTTCGCACAGAAGTATAATTTTGTCTTGATCACTGATTAAAGAAGTGTGGTCCCTTTGGTCTGGGCTTGAGGTGGTAAAAGGAAGAGAAGCTTTGGACAAGGCTGGACCAGTGTGATGCAGAACATGTGCGCCCGGTACAGTGACACCCCAGCTTCACAATGTAGTACATTGGGAGAGATTGTTATAAATTAGGTTATGTGTTGTGGGGAGAACTGAGGTTCCCATGACCATCATCCTGGAAGAAATCTGGGGGGCGTAGAGGGAGAGACACTAAGAGGTCCTATTTCCTGGGACTGAAGTCAGAAAGCCCTCCTTCCCCTGATACTGCAGACTCTGTCTTCACAGTCAGCTGTGTCCCAGCTCTGCCTCCATGAAAAGGGCCAAGTTATCAAAGCTTGTCTTCCTAAAACTACTAGAAGGGAGAAGGGAGTTCAGGAATGTCTCGAAACCATCCAGCTAGGAACTGTTTACTGCCATTGCTGCTCTTTCAACAGACCAAGAGGGTGTTTGCAGAGTGCTCTATGATTCTTAAGTTAAAAAAATGTTTCACGCACCATCCCTACTCTATGCAAAGGTTGTAGATGCGTTCTATTTCGGTGGAAGCTGGAAAGGGAGCTGTTGCTTATGGGAAAACTTTCACAAGTACAATCCTATGATAAGGAAAACAGAGGGATAGTCTCTATCTAATCAGACTAGCAATTTTTTTTCTTTCTCTGGTGGAAATATAATGCATTCTGGCAGCAGGCAGAGCTACTCCCTACCTCACTGTAATGGAATGACAGCTTCCTAGCTGAATTCCACCTGTGCCATTCTCTCACCACAATGTCTGGACAGTGGCCTAAAACACTTGGCCACAGAGGATGGAAATTAGACTGTGAGTAACTGGTGTGATTAACTCACCTATAAACTCGGAGTAAGCAAAACTCCCTTTGGCAGGGTGGTGATAGTGGTGGGGGGGGGGAGGGAGGGGGGGAAAAAACAGTGGTTCTAATAGTTACAGCACTTGTTTTCAGCCCTGAAGTATAAATTAGCAAATGAACTTGAGCCCAGTGATTCATCGGCAATTGAAAAGTAAAGTGCCAGATTCAGGTATGCAGTCAGGATTTACAGATACCTGTCCTTGCTATGTCCCTGTTCCCACAGAACTGGCCAACCTTGAAATAGCAAGTGCACTCTACTGTTAACATTTCTCCTGCCACTGAAATCACATTAATGATTCCAATTTGCTCCATTAGTAACAGTTCCATTAAGTGTTTTCACACCTCTTACCATCTCCTCTCTCCGACACTTTTTTTTTTTCTGCTTTCTGTCCTAGTTCTGCAGATGACTAGTCATGGATATATGTATTTGGTTAAGATTTTACCCTTCTTTAGTCATGCCTGAATCCTATAACTAATCCCAAAACCAAATGCAAGCTATTCCTTCCTGCTTAAATATCTCCTTTCCATCCCTTCCTGGGTCTTAGAATAGCAAATCTCATTTCTACCACCATACTGGACCCCACATTGCTAAGAACCTTACTGTTGAAAACTCATTGATCCTTAGACTTGACATTCTGCATTATACTCATAGATATGGTCTTGGTTTCCTCTTGACTTATGTCATTCGCCTCATCTACCTTGGGTAATTAACCCTTTTGGACGGACTTGTCCCAGAATGTCCATCTTGGTTCTGGTGTGAAATGGAGGAGTCTTGTACCCTACCCTTATTCTCTGGGGCAGTTAGGTTTATGCCTATATGCTCCAGTGACTCATCTCCTCTGACAGATCACTGGAATCTGAAATGCTGAGCAGGGGGCTGCATCAAACACAGGATTGAGACGTTGCTTGTTTCATCATCTGCAATCCATAGTCTTTCTGGGACCAATAAAAAATCAGTATGATGAAAGAAATAAATTGCAAACAGACAGGCCATTTAAGAGAGATGTGAAACTTTAGGATATGGGCAGACAGAGTCCAAGTAGCAGCAGGAGACAGAACCTGTGGAAACCAGGGAAAGAGAGGTCAAGGTCAAGGTGGAAGGAAACAAGCCCATTTTTATTAGGTGATGACCTGGTCAGGACATTGGCAGAAGCTAGAAAAGATACACAGTGGGCCATCTAAAATCTCTTGGGCACTATGGGAAATGGTCAGGAGTTCCTGGAGACCGTCTCAGCAGTACAGTTTACTGACTGTGGACAACTCCCTTGCAAGAATATGTCCCCAGGCAGTATAATTTCACAACCAGAGTATTCAGACTTGGAGACTGAAGCATGCATTGTAGTTCAGTCATGTGACCTTGGACAAAGCAAGTAACTTTCTGAGTCTTTGCTTCTGATGCGTTAAATGTAAGTGAGAGGAAAAAAACTTTGCTGCTTTGGGTATCCAACAGGTCTTTAGAAGCAAAGTAAAAGAATGGGTGTGAAAACACTGAAGCTGTAAACCCAATACCAAGGAGCAAACTGGAATCCTTAATGTAATTTCAGTGGTGGGAGAAATGTTAGCAATAGAGTGCACTTGCTATTTTAAGGGTTTGCTAGTTCTGTGGGAACAGGGAAATAGCAAGGACGGAGGTCTGACCTAGGGATTAAATTACCAACTCATTCCACCTTCCTTCCAGGGTTCTGGTGACAATGAACTTGCCAAGTTTCAACCACAAGACCATATGTTGCTAGGTCACACGGGGAAGGGTGGTTTATCCTGATTGTTTGCATAACATTCTTAGTGAAGTTCTTTGTTTGTTACAGTGGCCCAAATGCAATCTTACAGGACGCGTCATGCAGCATGAAAGTGTAAAACTACTCTAAATGCAAGTGACTTTTAAAACAGGAGAACCCTAAGCTCATCTCCTCCCACGAAGACCTAGTTGGCAATCACCTTGGACCCCATAGAGAGGTGTTCATGCCAATCACAGTCCTGAGCCTTTCTAAAATCTTGAAGATCCTTCTGAAATATGGAAGGAATATCCCCGTG
The DNA here is from genome assembly GCA_004026665.1 of Murina feae. Classification (NCBI taxonomy): domain Eukaryota; kingdom Metazoa; phylum Chordata; class Mammalia; order Chiroptera; family Vespertilionidae; genus Murina; species Murina feae. The sequence goes on from PVJC01000189.1 coordinate 100,199, forward strand.
TACTGATGACAGCTTTAATATTTAATGTAATCTAATTATTCTAATTATTTAGAAGTTGTTGTTCAATGCCCTAATTCAAACTAGGTCATTTGACCAATCAGACTACCCATTCTCTGAGCATACAGAGTAACAAATAAACATTGAACTCTTCCCTTCAGTGATCCTCTCTAAAAGTGACAAGTAATATGCTCAATCCATTAAACTGTGGACTCATTATAGTATCCAGATTCCCAATTACTGTTTGCTAAGTCATAAGTCAGCCCACCAGATGAGGCGTCCTACTTCTTCAGTTTCATCTCTCTCTCTCTCTCTTTCTCTCTCTTTCTCTCTCTGTGTGTTTCCACATACTCTATGCTTTATCCATACAGACTTTGCAGTTCCCAAAATGTACATCCTGTTTCATGTGTGTGCCTTTGCCCATGCTGTTCTCTGCTTTGAGCATCCTTCCCAGAGCCTCAAGCCTAGCTCAACTCTCATTCATCAGAAAAGGTCCTACTCATGCTTCAAAACTCATAGCAGGCATTATCTCCTTGGCAAAGCCTTCCCAAAGTCCCATTAGGTAATAGGCCCCTCTCCCTCTGTGTCCTCAGTACTCCTCCATGAGTATTACTAGTTGTGACCCCCAAAAGTCTGCAAACTTTGTAGGAGAGAGGTGTTTTTCCAAGAGTCTGGCACAAGGTAGACCTGCGAAAATCTTGTGGGGCCCATGAATGCAGGAAGTCTCAGTCCCCTACTTTGAATATTTCCTGATACAAAAAGACTGAGAAGAGAGGTTTTTTCCTTGGGACAAATGGGTGTGGACTATGAAAATGTTATGTAAGATTAATCAAATGCTGCACTATTTCCTTCAGGAGCAGTCCAGGTACACAGTTCAGGAGCAGAGCTTTCGTTGCAGTGGATGCAGGCCAGTGGAGGGGGTTGTGAGGATCAGCTTCCTCAGGGATGGACTTAGCTTGTTCCCCGAGCTCTACACCAACTGGGGCAGGTAAGACTATTTATTACGAACTTTTCTTTGTGCCACAGCAATCCCCGTGTTCACCCTGATCACTGAAAGGCAGCTTCCTTTCCCCCTCTTCCTATTTGTAAGATTCTTTCTACTGTGACTAAGCTAACAAGTTTGGATTGAATGCAAGTGAAATTGGTGAGACCTCAGCTGTTGACAGAATGATGTTAAAAACTGTTGGTGATGAAGGGGCTGACAAGTTCACTGGAGAAGAGACAGAGGAGAATTAGGTATGAGTCTCCGTGCATAGGTGCAGATCAAAAATAAAAATGATCTAAAGTTGTAGCTAAGAATAGACAATAAATAGATGGAATGGTCATGAGAATTAGCTAATCCCAGGGGGAGTGGGGGAGGAAGGGAAGGAGGGAAAGAGAGAGATCCAAGAGATAAGAATTGCTTATAAACATGGTGATCCATTTCTGGTTTCCAGATGGTGATTTTTTTGTGTGTGAGGATGTCACTCAGAACAATGTTCAGAATGCCTTAATTACAGTGGTATTTTGGTACTTCATCTTTAACAGATATAAGCTGTCAATCAATGAAATATGCCAAATACTAATGAAATTGAATGTTCCAATCCAACAATAGAACATATTTATCCAATTGCTTTAAATATATAAATATATACATACATGTGTATATATGTGTGTGTGTCTGTCTATTTGTCTGTCTGCACCCCTGTATGATGAAAGTAATTATATTTTCAGAAAATACTTTTTGAAGTCAGCTCAGGGCTCCCTCTCACTTCTCCTAGTTCTGATGTGAGGCTGGCTTGTTATAATCAGCATTACTGGGGAACTGTCAGGAGAGGGGGAAATGGTGCTCTAGTAATTCTCTAACCCTGGGTGACAATATGCAGCTAAAGAAGTGAGGGAGTTCAAGAGAAAAGATTTTTTCCCCCAGAAAAGTGTAATAGGGCTGCCATTTCATTCTTTTTGGATACTTCTAAAAAGAAGTACTACTAAATAATACTAAATAATACAGTGATAAATGAAATGAGGGGGAACACTCTGCCTTCTGCAGCAACAGTAAAGGAAGAACTAGAGAGATACATTGTGGTATGTCCATATAATGGACTACTAGGTGGCCAGTAAACAGTAAGTCAGATCTATATGCTGGAACATGACATGAAGTCTGGCAGGTGTTCATAAGAATCCTGGAGGATAATGATTAGAAATGATTATAAGGACTTCACAAGGTTGAGAAAGTGGGGGGAAATTATCACTTTGTTTTATGTACATTGTAAAGTTTAAAATGCTTACAATGAGCCAAATTGGCACATTTTTATATGAAGAAAGAATGACTGACGGAGGGAATGTGAATGAGAGAATGAGAAAAGAGAATGAAGAAATCAGGGCACAGATTCCAGGAATATGATTAGTGAAGCTCTTTACAGATGGGACTAATGATTTTCTGTTTCATGTTATAAGATGCCAAAGATATTATGTTAAAAAGAAATAATCTATATATTTTGAATCATCCTTAATTGTGTTGTTAATATAATAATAACTTTCTAGTTAAGCTTTTAGCAAATTTAATATAATATTAATAAAAAGGGGGGGAAGGGAGTACATTTGGAAACCTAGTTTAATTTAAATAACAAAAGGAGGGGAAAAAGAGCTGGAATCCCAGAACCATAGGGCACACAGAGCAGGTTGGACAAGTTTTAGGGACTCTCAAGGGTTGGGCAAGGAGAGAGAGAGGCCAGGAGACTGATAATAAAACCCCTCTTATAAACATAACTAGTGACCCAATGCACAAAATTCATGCACATTAAAAGGTAATTAATTAGAGGAAATATTTTAAAATTGCTATTTGCCCTTTCTCTATAATAGAAATGTCAAAAATGAAAAAAAAAATTAGTAAAATGTATATGAAAATCTTTCTCCTGTCAGAGTCTGGGGAGTGCCACAGGAACCAGAATCAAGTCCCCACCCACCCACATACGCCTCGAAATTGCACAAGACCCAGACCTGGCCAGCCCCACCCCCATCAAGCCCCGCAGAGTGGAGGGCATGGCCTCAGGTCACCTGGCTCAGTGCCAGGGTGGTGGGCACAGCCTGAAGTCCCCTGTCAAGCCCCACCAGGTGGAGGGCACAGCCTCAGGTCCCCCAGCCTGGGGTGGGGTGCATGGCCTGAGGTCTCTGGCCTGGGCTGGGGTGGGAGGCACAGCCTGAGGTCCCCAGTCAAGCCCCACCAGGCAGGGGCCACAGCCTCAGGTCCCCTGCCCCAGCCCAGTGCTATGCAGCTTCAGGTCCCTGCTGATTGCTCATTAAGGCTCGTTAAGGGAACTCAGCCTCCACTGTGGGCGCAGCCATATTGACCATTATGGCGTGATGGTCAATTTGCATATTCCCCCTTTATTAGATAGGTTATTTCATCACCTTGGTGTCTTATAAGGTATTTAGATAGTTTTTTGTTATATGTTTATGGGTTCTAGAAAATAAATATTGAAAATATTTTCAGAGAAGAGAATTAATATATCAAACCTTAGCCTTTTCAAATAAAAAGTCTACACAAATTATATGATCTTATTTGTTTTCTACTTCTTTGTTTCCATGATGCCTATAAAGTTCAATTATGCCTCTCACTGTATAAATTAAGACACCCTGGATATCATTCAAACCTCACTGAGGGAAATTTCAGGGGTGGTGGGGTATAGTATAAGGGAGGTAGAAAATGTGGCTGAGTTAGAAATGGTAAAGCTCAGAAAAAGAAAGCAGCTTATTATAAGTAGCACAGATAAAAGATGGTGGAGCCTAGACCTAAATCTAAGTCTGTATCACCAAAGCTACACCCTTAAGAAAAAAAAATCACATTTTATATGAATCAGAGAACTACATGTTCATGTAGCTGTAAATGCAGCCTCAAACGCTTCCTAAAAGCACCGATTTCACAGAGTCAATGTAGAGACTGCTCTGTGACAACATGTGACCGGTACCAAAGCTGCCTAACTCAGAGGTTGCTGCGAAGGTAGAATTCCACACAGGAGGTGTACACTCCACTGGATAATGGGTATACAGTGGACAGAATAATGGCCCCATACCAAAGAAGTCAAACATGTTTGATCTGTTATCTTATATATCAAAAGGGACTTTGTAGATGAAATTAAGTTAAGGATCTTGAGAAAGAGAGATTACCTGGATTACCTGGATTCCAGGTCCTGGTTAGAGAGAGGCCGGAGAATCTGAGTCTGAGAAGTAGATGTGATGGTGGGAATGGAGGATCAGAATCCGAGAGAGATTTGAAATTGCTACAATGCTGGTTTTAAAGATGGAGGAAGGGGCCATGAGCCAAGGGATGTGAGCAGCTTCTGGAAGCTGGGAAAGGCCAGGCAATGGATTCTCCTCGAGAGCCCCCGGAAAGAAACACAGTCTTGCTGGCACCTTGAGTTTGGCTCATTGAGTGAGGCCTATTTTGGACTTCTGTCCTCCAAAACAATAATATAATAAATGTGTGTTGTCTTATCTACTCACTTTGTGGTAATTTGTTGTAGTTCAATAGGAAAAAGCCTACTGTCATGGGCTCTTCTATGTGAACTTGATGTTTCAAGCAATCAGTGTCAGTTGGGGTTAGGAATGGAATAGCCAGAGAACATTGCTGATTAAGAGGTGGAATACTCTTACCCTTTGAGATAGCATGGAGGGATCTGGAAAGTATCATACTAAGTGAAATAAGTCAGTCAGAGAAAGAAGGGATCACATGATCTCACTCATATGTAGAATCTAATTGACAAAATAAACTGATGAACAGAGTGGATCCAGAGACATGGAAGCATGGGACAAAGTGTGGACTCTCAAAGGGAAGTGGGGCAGGGTGGGTGAATGGAAGATAATCAACCATAGACCTCATATGCATATATGCATAACCTGTGGGGTAGTGAGGTCCTGGGACAGGGGGCAGGGGTGGGCTGGAGAGGGTCGATGGGGGAAAAATTGGGACATATATAATACTTTCAACAATAAAGATTTTTTTTAAAAGAGAGGGAAAACAGAAGTACTAATGTTGTAAGGGCCTCAGAGTTTAATTAAAGCCTACTTTTTATATCACAGTTCAGTTCAGTTTATCAGACATTTATTCCTTGAGAACAAAGTAAATGGGAATACAGCTCAAGTACCCGGGGTGGCCAGGAAAACTTCCCGCATCCTGGAAGTGCATTATACCTCAGTGCAGTAATGAGGGATTCGCAGCGTGCGTGGCTATTCAGAGTCATAGCTTTTTAACCCATTTCAGGTCTCAAGATTGGAGAGCTGTCTCCATTTCATTACTGTTCTACATGGTCAGATTTAACATGTTCATTGTTAAAAAGCAACTTTAGTTTCCTTATCCACTTTGATCTATTCTGTCAAGTGGGTAATCTAAGTCATAAGACTGTGTATTTTCCCCCAAGGGCATCAGTAAAGTGAGGTGGTAAAAAAAAGGGGTGTGTTTCGTTGTTGTTATTGCCAGTATAATGTGGCCCATAAACGTAAAATATATCTTGAATTGCTCTGCTTCTAAAAAACTTTATTCATCTAGCCTCTGTTATCTTGGGTTATTTTACACAGTGTTATAACTTTTTGCATATGACTCCATCTCTATCCTAAAAAACGAACTCTTTAATTCAGGGAGGATATCTTATTCTTATATCTACAGTACCTCGAAGGATGCAAGCCCAGAGATGCTGCTCAATAAACACTTATTGAGATGAAATTTAAGTGAGTACATTTGAGTTCAGATTTAAAATCCAGCCTCAATTTCCTCAGTGAGCTCTAGACCTATATACTCAGACTGCCTGCACAATTATTGTCATCATCATTTGTACAATTACCCTACACCTGGCAATGATTGTACCAAGTGGACGAGCCATTTCTCATGCTTTATTGCAGCTATCCCTACAATAATTCTCGGAGGGAGCATCCATAAAATAAGTATTGGCATTTTTCTGGTGAGAATCATGAGGCTCAGGAACTGTGACTTGCCCAGTGTCTCACAGGTAATGAAGTATGGGAGCCAGAGCTGGAACTAAGCACTTGGTGGCTCCAAGTCCCAAGCAACTTATTGAGCAACCGGGTTTTTCAGTCTCAACACTCTTGACATTTGGGACTGAAACATGTGTGTTTATAGGGTTGGGTGATTGCTGATTGTATTACAGTGTGTTTACTGTATTCTCCACCTTCCTATGACGACCAAAATGTCTCAACGTTGCCAAAAGTTGAGAATGAGTCCAACTTGGGGTCAAAATGAGTCCAAATGGAAGATCAATGATCTAATATCAGGCACAAAGTGATAAGTGCTGTGGGACAAGCATAAGCAAAGTAAGAGTAAAATTGGAGGCGGTCCCTTCATAGTGAAGATAGAATTTGATTTGGATCTTTATCGTAAAAATGATTGAATTGACTGAGCAAGATTTATCGTGATGAGTGAGTATCAAATATGTGTTGAGCATGCGTGATGTTTTAAATTTAACTCTAAGGGGTAAAATGTAATAAACATTGTTACGTGTTTTCCTAAAATGACACACCATCTTAACATCCATGGGGTGGAACATAGAGCTAATCTCATGATATACACTTGGCATCATACTGTCTGCTAATGAGTACTTAGGAAAGAAGTGCCTCCCATCTATTTTGGTAGCTTACTAGGCTACCAATCAGCCCCAATCATCATTTCATTGTACTGCACATGGAGTTGGTATTTCCTAGTCAGCTTCTGGCTCATTGGGAATGTTCAGAAAATATTGATTATTTTTAGATAGGAAGGAAGGAAAGCCTACCTTTAGCTCTTGTCTCCTAGCTATGGTTCTTGGGTTTAGAAACTCTCTCAACAAACAAGAACCAATTTTCTGACTTAACTTGGTGGAACCAGACCAATGAGGCTTAATCTACTTCTATTCAGAATCATTAAAAATCAGAGAAAGATTCTGACATTTCTGAAACATATGCTCTCCCTTCCTGAATGAACCCTTTGGAAAGTGTATAGGAGCTGTTGGTGTACTCTTTATTGAACTCTGAGAACAAATATTATTGTTAGGAGTATGGATTTGAGAGTTACATAGACCTAATTTTGCCTGAGTCCTGGCTTTCCTCATTATGACTTGTGTGACTTTTTTAAATACCTGTGAACCTCGGTTTTATCATCTATAAAACTGGAATAAAAATAATTCCTACTTGGAAGAATCAAGTAAGAAAATGTTGTCTTGAGGGGTTTGGCACCAGTCAATAACAAATGATGGCTATCATCATCTGATTTTTGTTAAGCGCAGAATTCCTAGAGGGGCTCCTGAGAGTAAAGGTGTCAGATACTGGTGGTGGAGGTGGGAGAAATCCTAAAAGACAGGGACTCTCCCAGGATAGGGTGAGGACCAGTGTGGAGGGCTGTTCCAGTCCTGCTCAGTGACACTAGGAACTCCACAGAGGAAACTCACCAGCTGTCAGAGGGGAAGAGGGGAGTCTTGGTAAGGCCCTTTCCCTTCATTTCCCTTGAAGACAACCTCAGTACTTCCCCTTTAAATATGGGGGTTCCTGTGTGTTTGAAGTTAAATATAATCTGAAATGCATATGCTCTTTTCCATAATTTCAAATTCTAATAATGCAGTTTATCCAAATGAAGGGTATTGCTGTCATGCGTGACTCAAGAATATAATAATTATCAGGTAGTGGTTTAGTATGATGCCCTTTACAAGGATGCATGCTGAATATGACTGTGAAGTTTAATTTTTTTAAACTAAGGTTGATAGCCCTGGCTTGTTTGGTTCAGTGGATAGAGCATCAGCCTGTGGACTGCAGGGTCTCATGTTCGATTACGGTCAAGGCACGTGCCTGGGTTGTGGGCTCGATCCTCCGTAGGGGGCATACAGGAGGCGGCCAATTGATGATTTTCTTTCATCATTGATGTTTCTATCTCTCTCTCCCTCTCCCTTCCTCTCTGAAATAAAAAAAAAATTTTTTAAATGAGGTTGATAATGTGCTTACTTGCCTGTCTAAAGTGAAGTTGTCTGAATCTTCCAAATAAATACTTTATAGATATTAAAATTTCAACGATAGAACTGACTGTTAGCCCTTCACTGTTTAGCCCCTTCCCTATGTGTTTAGGAGTATGCATATATATTTATGTTTTGTTCCCTCTGAACTTTCCTATGAATTGAGTCTCTCCATCCAGAATATCAAGTTCTGCTGTCCCCATTTCCAGTGATGGTTTGCAATGCAAATCATTGGGGCTGGTAACACACAGTACCATCACTATGGTAACCAAATGAAGACACGTTCACTCGACTTCCTCAGCAAAGGATTTTTTCACTCCTGCACTCAGGACTGATGCCACTGCCAACAGGTCAAAGGGTGTTGCAGAAAAAGCAGAAGAGTTCACAGAAATAAAAATGCAGCTGGAACTCATACTGTATTCCTTCCCCACACACACTTCCTCTGAGTCCAGTTCCTTGTTACTCCAACCACTTCTAACTATTTTCTCATGGTTTTCTTTCTTCAGAGGGCTGGGTAGAGAGAATCACTAAATGTCTTTATCCTCAACTTGACCATGGACTTTGGCGAGCAGACTGTCCTGGCTCTCCATGACCAACATTTCAATAAGAGCAGACGGAAACCTGGGCCACAGAGCTGTGGTCACAAGGACTTTGTAGTGTTCCCAGCTGTGATGCTCAAGGAAGCAGGAAGGTATCCAAGTTCTCTCCAGAGACCTTTGAGAACAAGCTGCAAGGGCCACTGCTCTGTGGAGACACTTTTGTTCTACTTTAGTAACTCTCATAACGTGTTTGTTTGTTTCCCAGCCTGTGGGGGAGGGGATAAGAGTTCTCTGTTCTCATTTTCTCTCAGTTGGAATGAAAGGGCAGCTCTGGCATGTTCTGAAAGCTTTTTACCTGCTGCTGTGTGACCGGGGTGATTCCTAGGAAGAAAGACCATTAGCAATAAGGTAAGCATCTAAGTGTCGTGGGTTCTGGCCTGGATGAGTTCTGCACCCCATGGCTCCCTGAGTGACTGCCATTAACACGGGAAGATCTGAAACACAGGGAGTGGGAAGCTCTGGGCTCGCAATTGTTAGCAGAATATTTCCCCTACATTGCAACTACTTCAAGCAGGTTTCTGAGGTGAGGTGCAGAAATTGTATTTTTCCTTTCATAACTGTTCTTTGTAGCTTGGTTCTTTTGTGTCAGGTTCACTGGTGACTTTTCCCCTTCAATCTGAGGGAAATCTAATCGTGGAAATCTAATCGTGAAGATGAAGTGAAAGAGTTAAACTCTTTAATTATTAACTAATCAGTGAATTCACTAAATATAAAAACTGAGCTTGGGGTGCTGGGGCCACTTGGGATTTTTTTTTTTTTTTTTTGGTGCAGGTGGAACCTGCTATCGAAGTGACAAGTCCTTTGGAAAAAGCAGAAAAAAGGATTCAGGGATAGGCTTACCAGGTAAATAAAAGACACCAGTTACATTTGAATTTTAGAAGAACAGCAGTGTTTTTTGGTATAAATATGTGGGTTTTAAGAAAATAAATGAGCATCCACTTTTATCACTATAAAACTTTCACTCTAATTTTCTATTGAAAAATCACCTAATTGTCTTATTATACCATATTAGGAAGTGACTTAACACTGGGGCTAAAACCTTAAGATAATAAGCGAGTTCAGAGTTCAGTGGTACTTGCCTCATAACGTTAACATGAGGCTTCTTATTAGTGTCCCAACTAGATACTGAAATTGATTATGATCAGGATTTTATGTAGGATGTATGCCTGGTTGACAGTTAAGATGCCTGAATGCTGCCTAAAGAGCCTTGCTCAGAGCTTCTTTAGCAATGTCCCCATGTGGGTGTCCTGTGTGCTTCTTTAGCAATGTCCCCATGTGGGTGGCCTGTGTCCTTATCTCTGGAGGCTGTGCACCTTAAGGCCAAGTTGAAAGAATCTAGGACGGGTCACCTCTCAGATGAGGTTCCTCCAGGACCCTAGAGGGCGCCCAAGGGGAGCTGGGTGCAGAGTGCTCTGAGTGTCCCAAACACGGGAAAGCACTGCTCACCTTCTGAGAGCATGGTCCAGGCGTGGTGGGATTCTGCAGTCACGGGTGATCTCTGTATACTTCAAAGGTAAATCAAGCAAGTTCATGAATGTTTTAGGAAGAAGACAAATGATACAGAGAAAATGAGCATTTTTTTCTTACAATACTTATAACTTTACTACAGAGTACAAAAGAAAATATTTTAAAGAGTCTATTTGTCTTTCATAACATTGACATCTTTAAGCCAGAACTGATTAGTCACCTTGCAAAATGTCCCTCAATTTGGACTTATTAGATAATTCTTTATGATTGAATACAGCTTATGCATTTTGGGGTAGGAATAGCTCAGAAACAAGGAGGCATCCTTCTCAGTGCATCATCTTAGGAGGAACATACTGTTGTATGCCCCACCCAGATGTGAATACAGACACATCTGCTGAATGTCTCCACTGCGAAGTTACTCGTTTTCATTCTGTGTTCCTTAAGGTTAGCGACATCTCTGATGTCGGAGGAGGAAAAAGTAGCGCCGTGGGAAAAGGGACTTAGACATAGCAGCTGGCTTAAATCTTGATTTCTTCTCTTCACTTCCTGATATGTTCTTTGTGTTCTTGGACAGAACCATCATGATCCTTTGCTATGAGACTGAAATACAGTGTAACTCTTTATTGTATGACAATATATATTTAAACTTCAGATTTGCACACATGAAGATCTTAAAGTGAATTGCTTGACCCATCATTGTTTATTTTTTTAAATTTATTGGGGTGACATAGAATAATACAATTATATAGGTATCAAGTGTACAATCCTACAATATCTTCATATTGTATTGTGTGTTCACCACCCCAAGTTAAGTCCCCTTTAATCATTTTATTTCCCCTTTACCCTCTTCTATCTCCCTCCATCCCTTTCCCTCTGGTAATCACCATACTGTTGTCTATGTCTATGCCTTGTTCTGTCTTTGTTTAATCCCTTCACCTTTTTTATCCAACCTCCAACCCCTTAACCGGACCACTCGTTTTCTAAAGGTATTCAGAAGGGTATGTGAAAGGGGTGTGTAATAGAGCTCAACTAAAAGTATTCTCAAGAGAAATCATCATCTGTATTGGTCAGGGTTCTCCAGAGAAATTAAATAGAATCTATCCCTATTCATATCCATATCCATATCTATATCCATATTCATATCCATCTATTATATCTATCTCTATCTCTAATCTATATCTATATCATCTATATCTATAGAAAGAGGGAGAAAGGCAGAGAGAAAGGGGGGGATATATAAATATCTATATCTGTATCTTTTTATTTGTCTATAGATTTTTTATAAGGAAGTTGTTCACACAATTATGGGACGAGCAGTTCCATGACCTGCCATCTGCAAGCTGGAGACCCAGGAAAGCTGGTGATGTAGTTCTAGTGTGAGTCCAGAGCTTGAGAACCAGTTGTAAAGAACCAGGTGTAAATCCCAGTTCCAGAGCATGGAAAGACTGACATCCCAACTCACTCAGTGAGGCAGAACAAAGGGAATTGTCCCTATACCTTGTTCTTCTGTTCAGGCCCTCAACAAGTTGAGTGATGCCCATCCACAGGGTGAGCAATATGTGTTACTCAGGCTACTGAGTCACACACTACTGTCTTCTGGAAACACCATCAGAGACATGCCCAGAAACAATGAATAGCCAAATATCTGGGCACCCCATAGCCCAGTCAAGTGGATACATAAAATTAATCATCACGCCGTCAGTTAAGAAGACTTGTGATTTCAGTAAGCTAACACTGAAGAACATCTGTTTAATTGTTGCAAAGCCACTGCTTAATAGCCCTTGGGTAAAATTTACGCTATAATTGCTCACATGCATTTTAATCCCCTTAGCTGGAACATTTGCCTACCCGTTATCTCATCTTCAAGAGACGGAGCCAACAGTTCCCCTTCCAAGAAGCCTTTTTTATGCCCCTTAATGAACATTTTCCTCCTTGAATATTTGAGAACAGTTGTTTTGTACTTCTCCCAAAATGCATATTATATTCTGCTTCAACATATATAGTTAATAAGTACTATTTCTTATAACCAACCGTAAGCTCCTCAAAGTTGCTGTGTACACAATAGTCAGTAAACTATTAAGTTAAATTAGTAGATATTATGGAGCACAGGTATCTAATGCATTTTTGTGATCACCTCCTAGTACACAGTATGTTGCCAGATATGATAAACTACAAAGATGAATAAGTCACAATTCCCACCCATGGAGAGCAAAGACAGAGTCCAGGGTCAGAAGTAATCATTCATTCATTAAACAGTTATTGCTGATTACCTATTATTATTCATGTCCTAGACTATGTACCATGGATACAAAAATGCATAAGGCATGGTCCTGGTCCCCAAGGAGTTCCTTTAGTTGAGTGGGAAAGGCAGAAGTATAAATAAACCACTTGACTGTGAAGAGTACTACAATAAGGGTTACACAGGTTGCTGTGAGTGCCAGAAGAGGCTAAGGTGGGAGTAGAGATCTGTAAGGAGAAAAAGTTCTATAGAGTAAGTTCTCTTTGAACTCAATGAAATGGGATTCAGTAAAGAAAAGGGTAGTGCTGCTAGGGGCATCTGCACCCCATGGTATCAGCAAGAAGGAGCATTTGAGAACAAGTAGTTCTATGAATCGGGAACATGGTGTGCATGAAGAGCCTGGATTGCAATGATGTGGGAATGGGGGCCAGAAGTAGATCATAGATACAAACATCCTTTCATTCACTCTTTAGGTTGAGGTGAGGCAAATGTTGAGAAGAGAAGAGTAGAAATGAGGAGAAAAGAGGGATTCATTGAGAAAGAAAAAATCACTTTAAAGTTGGAAAGGGATTAAAACAGGGCTAGCAGTCAATAAATCAGTTGATCCAACCTTACCAGCCTTAAGGGCATTTCAAGTATCCAGGAAGCTATATTATGCTTCTTGAATTAACCATTGTTGCTTATTTTCACCCGCAAAAGAGGAAAACTCGAAGTCCAAGAGAACTGACTTTGGGTTCCAACTTGGGCACAACTGCCTTGTCTTCTAATCCAGCTTGCTCCTAAATGGCAGGAGTGAGCACCCTTCACATATTTCATCGTGGGAAGAAGCCACCCACAGAGCAAGTCATCACAGACTGCTTGTTCCTCCCAGCAGAGTGTTGACAGAACACTCTCTTCCTCAGGATCTGCCTCTACTTCACTGAATCACTCGGAAATCTTTGCAAGTGTTTGTGGGCTTTGATACTTGGATAAGGAGGAAGAGCAGAAGGGCATTGTTGGCTTGGCTTTGTGGCTTGAGTTACTGAGTGGTCTTCCAAAGAAATGAGTAACAGGAGCAAAGTTGTATTCTTCTCACTTTTATAGTTTTGATGAACGTAACTTTAAAATCTTTTTTAAATGTGAGTGTGAGCTTCATTGTTCAAATATTAAGCCGTCTACATGGTGGCTAGAAATAGAATAATCAACTTATGGAGTTATCTCATGTCATCTAACTTTCTCATATAGTGAAAGAGAAAATCATATTCCAAGACAGCTTAAAACTTCATGCTCAAAGTCATGCTCAGTGTCATGCAACCAATTAGCTATTTGTTGATTAACGAAAATCAAGTTCTTTTTTGTTTCTCTGGTAATGAATTAAGATCTTTATCTTTTTAGCACTTAAAAGGCACATAAGAGAAGGCTAAAAAAAGGTATTTACTCAGATAGTTTTGTTTGAAACGGCAGAAGTGGGCATCAAGTGATTACTCAGAAAATCTTGCTTCAAAGTAGAGGTAGAAATATATATATTTGAGTACATATGTATGAAATCTTTAGTGATTTTATAACCAAACTAGAGGCCCGGAGCACGAATTCATGCACAGGTGGGGTCCCTTGGCCTAGGCAATGATCAGGGTGATCAGGGCAGACTGGCCAGGGAGAGGAACCATGGGAGGTTTGCTGGCCATGGGAGGTTGACCGGTCATGTGGGAGGTTAGCTGTGGGAGCACACTGACCACAGGGGGCAGTTCCTGTGTTGAGTGTCTGTCCCCTGGTGGTCAGTGCACGTCATAGCACTGGCCAGTCATCTGGTTGTAATGATTGCTTAGGCTTTTATATGTATACTAGAGGCCCGGTGCACAAAAATTTGTGCACTCTGGGGGAGGGAGGTCCCTCAGCCCGGCCTGGCCTGTGCCCTTTTGCAATCTGGGACCCCTTGGGGGATGTCCAGCTGCTGGCTTAGGCCCACTCCCTGGGCGATTGGGCCTAAGCTGGCAGTCAGACATCCCTCTAGCAACCCGGGAGCCCTTGGGGGATGTCCACTTGCCAGTGGAGAGCAGGCCTAAGCTGTAGTTGGACATCCTTAGTGCTGCTGAGGAGGCAGGAGAGTCTCCTGCCACCACCACTATGCTGGCAGCTGGCAGCTTGGCTTGTGGCTAAGCAGGGCTCCCTTTGTGGGAGTGAATTGACCATCAAGGGGAATCACCTGCATTGAGCATATGCCCCCTGGTGGTCAGTGTGCGTCATAGTGACCAGTCATTCCCAGTCATTATGCTGTTAGGGTCCATTTGCATATTACCCTTTTATTATATAGGATAGATTTGCTTTGATATTTCTTGATTCCTTATTGGCATTCATTTAAACAGTAATTCATTTCATAATCATACATTGAGTACCTTTTCCATACAACTATGATTTGAGAACTAGGATCTCAGTCCTGAATAAAATCTGATTGTGGTTAAACAAAAGATACCTTCCAAAACCCCAATTTCAAGCATCCCTTCTATTTTACTTACAAACTATACTTGGGCACAGACTTACAAAACGATGTGAGAATACTTTACTAGTGGTTTACACTGAACCATGGAATTATAGAGGAGAAATTAAAGCCACACTAATATAAGGAGAGCATGTTGACAGAGAGGATAAGAAGGAGCTGAGGACTGAGATATAAAACATTCAAAATTTAGAGGTTAGAAAGAGAAACCAGGAAGAGAGCTTCATAGAAATACTTTGAGTGAGATAGGAGGAAATCTGGATGAGTGTGGTATCAGAAAACAAATGAACAGATTATTTCTCTTGAGATAAAGTAGTCAACTCCATCAAGTGCTGCTGAAAATTCTAAAAAGATAAGAACTGATAGTTGATTGTTGGCCTACTGATCTGAGTGTGTTATAAGGAGAATTGGGAGGTGTGGATGGTGCTGTAAATCAGAGCCTTTTGCAGTGATCCAAGCAACATGATGAGTTCTGAAGTACATCAAGTTGATGGCCATGGAAGTGGCTGGTCTGAGATATAGTATTATTAGTAAGGGTCCTGCACCTCTTTTTTTTTAAATGGCTTGACATGAGAGGATTGGAGGAATCAAGGAAGACTCATAAGTTCTTGGCTTAAAGAGTGGTATTGTTTATTGAGATGAAATACGCTGGCATAGGATAGATACGGTGGGGGTTCAAGTAGAAGTCAAGGAAAGAATAAGGAATTGAGTGTGGCATGTATAAGCTAAAGATGTCTGTAGGTATCTATAGAGATGTCAAATAGCTTCATATGCTTCAGAAGGGGCTCAGGGACCCTGTTCTGAAGCTCTGGACCAGATTTGAACATATGAACTTGGGAATCACCATCTGTTTAATAGAAAATTAGAGTAGGAGTTAAAGATTAAGGGGATGAATGGGGAAACTACTTTAAGATGGGAAATATTATAGCATTTTGAAAGCTGAAGGGAATGATTCAGTGGCGGGGGGGTGTAAAATGGTGCCCAAGTATAGTTTGTAAGTAAAATAGAAGGGATGCTTGAGATCGGGGTTTTGGAAGGTATTCACTTATAGCAATGAAGCTGGACAATGGGAATCAGTAGAGGGAAAGATTGTTGAAAGTGGGCAGATTATTGAACTGAGCAGTTAGATGTTGTTGGGTCCTCTAGATGGATAATTACATCTTCCAGAAAGATAACAGAAAAACCATTTTATAATTTTCAGTAAATGAGGCAAATGTCCTAGACGTGCATGCTTACCTAGTCTGATGTATGTGCTTCCAAGGATGAAGGAAACAAAGTCTGCAATCAGCTGTGATGGGCATGGGCAAAATTTACATTGGTTCTAAGACTATGGTCCCAATTCAATGGGCGATCAAAGAAAAAGCCACACCTTGAGAGAGTGACAGAGGAAGTGATACCCATGTTTCAATTAGAGGAAGGAGGTAAAGGAATGTTCAGTGAAGAGCTCAGCATAAAAGGGATTTGGAAGGTGATAGTCTGTGAATTCCCGAAGGCTCAAGGATTGGAAGAGTCTGGGAAGGGGGGAAGATGGGACCAGCTGAGGCAGTGTTCACTGCCATATGAGCATGGCTGTAGAGCATGAGGAGTTAGTCCAATGGTCTCCTGAGGTAAGAAGTGTGAATCAGCTCTCTTAGGACTTGTTGCTTAGTGAATGTATGGAGGGAGATGAATGGTATTGGGTTCATAGTAATCATCTTTTCAAGAGCAGGAGGGGTTCTGGAGGCTTCCTTTTTAAACGTCTATGAGTGGTGTTATAGCTGGGGAAGGGGGCAGGTCTTCCTAGAACACATGGCTCTATGCAGACTTCTGTTATGTCCTGCTCCTGGGGATGTCACTGTATATGGAGGGTGGAAGGGAGCAAGGCAAGCTGGACACCGTTTGAGATCTTATGAAGCTTGAGCAGAGGCTGTGACACTTAGGATCTGCGGTGGGGACAGAAAGGTGCTGAGATCCCTGTGGACTCGGATACCTTGCGGATGTTCTTCCATTATGCTATTTTCTTCTTGACCAAGGGGTCCTTCGGAAGTGGTGGCCAGGCTAGAGCTTCAGCCTATCATTGTCACCTTGAAATTTAATTCATGGTCCATGGAATTTCCAGACTTTGATATGAGCCTCTAATCGTCTCAGGGAAATCTGTGTTCTCATGGTTGCAGAAATATTTTTTCTCACATTCTCCAAATATGTCAACTTCTCAATTACCTAAACTAAGTGATCTCAAAATACCCAGGTTATCCACACACTAAGAGTGTCTAATCTATCTCCTATGAGAAAAACGATTGCATTAGTTGGTGATTCTTCTCCTTTACTTGATAGTTCCGGGCATTACAATGACAGGAGGCAACATAGAGAAGAGGGGGAAAGGGGGAAGTAAAAACTGGCCAATATGAGCATTGATTCTTCTGTAGTCATTTTTTATTAAATTTCCCCAAACCCTATGGAATGGTTATTTCATACTCATTACAGAGATGAAGAAGTAGATGATCAGAGATGTTTGAAATTTTCCCCAAGGAGATGTCAGGGAAGCAGCAGAGCTGAGATTAAAATCTAGAATTATCTGACCTGAAAGCACTTGTCCTTTTAGTCATAAAAACCAAGAATACTGGCTACGACAGCTGGGTGTTTCTCTCCCAAACAACCAAGCAGTCAACTAATAGTTACAGACTCTTCACCCTGGACAAAGAGCCATGCTGGGGTCTATGGGGACATGGAGAGAAGTAAAGAAAACACAGCCCCTATTTTCCAGTATGAACAACCTCATTGGCAACCTGTTTGCATCGAGGTGCAAAACATTAGCTCCAGCAGACAGGAAGGGAATCACCGTCGCTGCTTTAAGTGTCAAAGCACCAAGTTCTGTGGGTTGGAACTTGGGCCGGAAGGAGTGTGGTTGGTTCAGTTCACTCAAGTGAACGCACCCATGATGTAAAATTAGTGTGACAAAGCCATTTTTTCTCATTTTGATTCCTTTTAAAATTTCAAAACTTCGATAACATTTTAATACATTGCTGTTTTATCTTTTCAATACATTGAGTGTTGATTTTCTTGTTTTTACAAAATGGTGTTATTAGTGCATATATAGTTTTGCATTCTCTCTTTTTACATGAAATAGGATAAGAAATTTCACACATTAATGAGAGTTCTTTGTACAGATTAGGATTAATGATGTAGTAATCAGGATAGAAATGATCTGGAGAGAAGGGGCTGCACAGGGGACAGAGTCCAGGATGAGGATTCACGTTGGGTTAGTTCCAAATGTCCTGAGGACAGAGCAGTGAACCAGAGGGATCACCAGAGGCCACGTGCCATCACGTCCACCCTGCCAGCCCGTGAGCAGCTCGGGGCTGCCACCTGCTCTGTGTCCCTTTCCAAAGGGCTGCTCTGGGGGTCACACCACGGAAGCCAGAGGAAGGGCATTCAAGCATCGGAGACTCTGTTTCCAGAAGCAGACTTGTTTACTAAGTGAGGAGGCACCCACTGAGTCAGAGGCAACCAAGAGGCTTTTTTTACAAACTGGCCCCTGACCTTTGCCTTTAACAAGAATTCCTGCTTTCCCTGCAGGCTTTTTCCTGCTAAAAGCCAAGTCCAACTGAGCTGGCAGGGAGCTACCGTCATGGCCCTGCAAGCCCAGTGGCTGAGAACAAATCCGCTACTGTGGAACACAAGTCTGAGGACCCACCAAAAACGCTGCATTTGCACCTAAACCTTTGATGGTTCTTAGTGTTATATTTGGAAAAAGTGGTGGCCAGGTTAAAATTTGACACGATAGTCCGGAAGCAGCGATTAGAGGACTGTCAGCTGCTAAGCAGTTCCTGCTCCACTACAGAGCAAATCTCTCCTCCTCCATAGGAACTGACTCTCGGCCGAGGTTAGTGAAAGAGCAAGATTATTCCGGGGTTTTATTTTTCCATGATGCGTTATACCTTTATTCAAAGCCCGATCCTCTACGGAAACTGATATTTCGTGAATGCCATTTAGTGTGATTTTGGAGTTTTTCCTCCTGGTGACATTTGCACTGTCAGAGTTGATGCTCTGATTATCATTCACATGCGCAAGACGCACGACATTGCCAAAGAGAGCTGTCTTCCCTCCAAAGACCCGAAGCTTATGCAAAATTAAATAACTGAAAATTAAGTGCAGTTTCTAAAGGTTGTTTTTGTCTGCTGTATGAATTCTAGTGTACCAAGCAATTCTATAAAGGTTAGAAATATAATCTAATCTGTTATTTTTGTCCTGTATCATCACTGAAATTTTTATAAGCACTTATCTTCCCCCAAAGAATATTTCTAGTTAACTTTCTGATGGCTAAAATGCTCACTGCTGATATACATATTAACTATTCACCTGTTGCCCAAATTTTTAACTTATTGAAATTTCCTATAATTGCTATTTTTACAGAAAATGAATAGTCATCACAATTGTCATTAATTTTTGCAGTAATTTATTATTGCAACAGTAACTGTATATTTACACTCCCAAGGAATGATAAAATTTTAATAGATGAAGCATATAAGAAGACTCTTAATGCCAGTTGCACCTAGAATGCTCACCTATACTTAAAATATTCAGATGCTTACAATAAACCTGAATGACCTGCCTTGCTGAAACATTGATTAGAAATAGTGGTCTGACCCTGACCGGTTTGGCTCATTGGATAGAGCGTCAGCCTGAGGACTGAAAGGTCCCAGGTTCGATTCCGGTCAAGAGCATATACTTAGGTTGCAAGCACATCCCCAGCGGGGGGGTGTGCAGAAGGCAGCTGATCAATGTTTCTCTCTCATTGATGTTTCTAACTGTCTATCTCTCTCCCTTCCTCTCTGTAAAAAATCAATAAAATACATTTAAAAAAAGAGAAATGGTGGTCTGCAAGTCATATGGTCCAGAATTATGCTTAAGTTTAAGGTTGCAAGAATGCTGCTAGAGTGGGTATTTGACTACTTGGTCGTTTCTCTAAGCTTACGGAATAAGCTAATGCAAACTCAAGTAGATGACATGCAAGAATTTAGTCAGAAAGAGTGTTTTTGAACCCTACCTTTGCTATTTGATTTTATACATATTTACTTAGCACCTACTATGTGCTGAGAATTAGCCATGTATGTACTACAGACACGACAGTGGGTTAAAGGGAGGCATCGTTCTCAACGTGCCGATAGTTCTGGGAGTTTAAACAGTTCCACAGCTGCTCTAAGCTTCTGTCTCCTTCTCTTGCTGTTCGAGCCTCATAAATGTCAGAGTAAGTAATCGGGGCAGCCTACCTCTCTTGTGCCATGTGCATAATGTATGTACCAGTATTCAAATCATTCCCAAACACCCTTTCGAGTGGATAGCACAGCTTCAGAGTCATGGGAACGTGCTTGGAGTTCAAGGCCTGAATTTGAAACCTGGTGCCTATGTGGCTTTGGTTTTGCAACTTAACCTCTCTGTTCTTCAATTTACTATAAAACTGTGGCAAATTCCTTCATTGACAATTAGGTTAAATAACATATGTATAGAATTCAGCATGGAATCTAGCATATAAGAAACACTGCACTGAGGTTAACAGTTGTTAAAACTCAGTACTATTTGTCCTCCATTAAAAATTAAGGGGATAAAGAGAAGTTATATTATTTATACAAGGTCACACAAGTGGCCAGGCTGATCTGTTGCCAAAGTCTTCATTTTTTATATATATTTCAGGTCTTCTTTTTTTTGTTAATCCTTACTTGAGGATATTTTCCCATTGATTTTTAGAGAGAGGGAAAGATAGAAATATCAATGTGAGAGAAACACATCGATTGGTTGCCTGTTGCATGAGCCCCAACTAGGGACGGGCCAGGGCGGAACCAGCAACCAAGGTAGGTGCCCTTGACCAGAATCGAACCTAGGACCCTTTGGTCCACAGGCCAATGTTCTATCCACTGAGCCAAATTAGCTAGGGCTTTAAAAATATTTTTTAAAGATGTAACAGTTGGATAGATTTGAAGGCTACCTATTATATTAATCCATTCTTTTAAGCTTCCTCTGTGGCTGGGTGTAGCCACTTGTTCGACCTCTTTGCTCACTGACCACCTCTCTGACAGCCAGCTTGAATCCACCAGGGTGTAGATGTGGCCTGGTGATGGGTGAGGCCACATTAGTCCCTGGTCTCCAGCTGCCTCTCCACTGAGAGAGGACCATTTCTCTCCATTGAAACAGAGAACTTGGCTTGCAGGGGAGGTGAAGAGGGAGGTGGGGATGAGCCAAGCTGCCAAAGATCGTGACCTGGATCTACTCATTGGACTGTGAGCATCTTGGCCTTTGCCCTCTCCTTGAGCCAAGCCTGAAAGCTGACCCATTGTGTCTGGTTTGTGTTGCTTTGAAATCAGTGTGCCAGATGGTGATGGTGGAGAAGTCACATGAACCTGACAGCCCTCAAGGAGGCCGGGAGAGGAGCCAGAGGGGCATCCTGCAGTCCACCAAGAGGGTCCGGGCTCCCCTGGATGAGCAGCTGCCTCCGGGCTCTGAGGAGGAAGCCCAGAGGCTCCCCATGGGTGAGCACGGGCCCTGGGGGTGTCTAAAACCACCCTTCTTTCGGTGGTGAGGGGTGTGGAGGCTTAGGGCTAGGGACAAATAATTTCAGAGCATGGACTTGGCTTTGAAGATATTAGCATTCCTGGCAGGATGCCAGAAACTTCTATGAAATGGGCACTGCTGACGTCCCCTACAGACACTCAAAGACCTTGATGGAAACACTCCAACTAAAGAATGAACTCGGCTTCCTTCCCATTTCACTGTACCCCCATACTAAGCCCTCCAGGACACCAAGTTGTGTGGAGTCTGTGTCAGAGACATGAGGCTTTATTTTAACCAATGGCTTTTATTTGCTGGGCTTTACATGAGGCATCAAGAATAATTTAACAGCTTAAAGAGTAATAACAAAGGAAACACTTCTGCCTCCACTATAATGTAACTGATGGTTTTTGTTTTTAAAATATTTTTATTGATTTCAGAGAAGAAGGGAGAGGGAGAGAGAGAGAGAATCATTGATCGGCTGCCTCCTGTGCCCCCCCCCACACACACACACACACTGGGAATCAAACCAGCTTATGCCCTGACTAGGGAATCGAACCATGACCTCCTGGCTCATAGGTAGATGCTCAACCACTGAGCAACACTGGCTGGATTTTCTTCTTCGTTCACCACCCAGTTCATTTCTGTCCATTCACACTACCTCAACTGAAGAATAAACACCACTGGCCTTTTTGGTTCACCAGACACCTTGTGAAGGGGTAATTCAGCTCCCTCACTGAAGGTTTCAAGTCCAAGAAAGTCATCTCAGAGTAGCCTGGAGCCCGTAATAGGAAAGGCGGCCTTTGCATCCTCTCCTTTCTGCCTGGTGACCCTTTGTAGTACCAGGATAAAGATCCACCTTAAAAGGCTGGTGCCTTTTTAACGCAGGGTGCCTTTGGCAATCCTGGGATTCTAGTGCAATTTGTCCCTGGAATGAATGCAAATTTGGTTTCTAACCTGGCAGAGAACGCCTTGCAAATAAACATCCCTGGCCTGCTGCCTTAGGTAAATGTCCTGATTCAATCCGGAGAGGCTCCCGGGTGATTTCCATCCAACAAGAGAAAGACAAAAGTCTCATGTGCTTGTTCACCCTTTGCATTCATGCCAGGTAATTACAACACGATTCCAACATCTCTTGCTCTTGGTGGTTTCTTTTTCTCCCCTTTTATGTTTTGGGTTTTATTTTTTCCAGTTACAGTCTTTTGGCAAGTTCATACTTCATTTCCAGGAAAGGATGATTACAGAAAACATGAAAATGCTTATAGAAACATGGACCTAAATATGTAGGAAATGGAGCTACAGGGTGGTGGATTATGAAATAGAGTCTTTTTAACTGACTGTGCTCTGTTTCTTTCTCATTTGTAGACGGTTCCAAACAAGAAAGTATTCAGCGGTGGCTGGACTCTGGGTTCTTGTAAGTGTGTATTTGTGCCCTTGTGCATTTCTCTCCCAGTGATTCATGAAAACAATGAGTAACCCTGCTGGGGTGAGGGGTGACTTATAGGGATTTTCATCTTATCTGTGTGCTTGATAGATTACTCTATTATTGCACAAGTGATGTGTCAGTTTAAAAGTACAAAACAGGGTACTCCTTCAGCCCCTCCCTGGTTTCTCATGAGTTTCCAAACGTCCTCTGGTAATAAAGCCTAGCTCTGCATTTGCTCTCGTCTATTTAATTACAGAGCAATTTGGCCTAACTTATTTACACACACTGTTTTATTCACAATACTTTGGTTTCTTACAGTGTCTCTATAGATGAAAACTTTCAGCAAGTCACCAACCACAAAGGTAAGACAAGAGACCCCAGCAGCAGTCAGGGTTTGTGGACCCTGGTAGGAGCTGTATTGACATGTCTGTGCAAATAACTCTTCTTAAAATGAGAATCATCAGAAGTTCCTAGAAATAGAACCAATTTCAACAACCATCCAGTGCTGTCGCTTTGTTTGATATTTCAGGACTGAGGCTCAGGAAGGCAGGTGAGGGCTGGAAACCATATATATATATATATATTCCATGATGGAAAAATTTCTGGAGATGTTTGCCAATAAATTTAAATTAAGTACCTCTGTTTATCATAGATCAGACTAAAGGAGAGGCAAGAACTTAAGAAATACAACCAGTATTTCACATCCTCCAATGTTTCATCTTCCCAGGGCATGGTGGGACTCCTGGCACCAGTTCTGGGGTTGTCAATCACTATATTAAAAATGTCACTTCCCCCAAATTAAATACACATCATGGCCCTTCCCTCCTCTGAATCAAGTCAGTAACCTGAAAGGGCTCAGACATGAGGGGAAGACCAGGAGGAGAGGAAGGATATTGGAAGGGTTGTGAGAACAGAAATGCAGTTTCAATTTGCCAGGTCCCTCATCTTCAGTGAGGTTTCTAATAATAATGGACTAGCTCCCTGCAGCTTTAATTGAGCCTTCATGTTTACAAGGCTCTTTCTCATCTATCACATTTTCAACTCAGTGACCTGTGTGGTTGCCTGGCTGGTGTTCATTTGTGATTTACTGGTGAAGGATCTGGGGCACGGGGTGATGGAGTGCATGATCTCTGGTCCCAGCTGGTTAGTGGCAGGTGGGGACGCCTGAGGCCCTGCACTCTGTTAGCCCCTCTGTGTGCAGGCACTGGCCATGGCGAGATGGACACACACTGAGTTCAGGAAAGCCAGGAGCTGCACAGGGGCGTGTGGAAGCCAGAACAGTTCCAGAAACGGGGGACCTGAAGGTCATGCTGAGTGTGGCAGGGAGAAACCTGTGGTGAAATGAAAAGGAACTGAAGAGGAGATAGAAAAGTAGCCACTATGGAGGGAGAAGCCTGTGAAAACTTCCACAACCCTCATATGAGGCCGATGGGGCACTAGTTCCTAGGGCAGGCATAACCATTACCACAAACTTGGTGGCTTGAAAGGAGATTTATTCTCTCCTGGTTCTGAAGGCTGGAAGTCTGAAATCATGCTGTCAGCAAGGTCATTCTCTGTCTGGAGGTTTAGGGAAGAACTCTTTCCAGCACCTTTCTGTCTTCATGCTGCTTCTGTCCACCCTGGGCATTCCTTGGCGGTAGCTGCATCACCCCATTCTCTGGCCCGCTTTCACGTGGCTGTCTTTTCCCTGTGGGTCTTCTCTTCTTTTAAGGACACCAGTCTTTGTGTGTAGGACTCAGTCCCTCCCTAATCCACCATGGCCTCCCCTTTACTAATTATATCCTCAAAGTCCTCATTTCCAAGTAAAGGACACATTCTGAAATGAAATCTCTGATACAGAAATAAAATCGGGGCTGGTACTCACTATAAGTGGGAATCGTTCTGAGGCTGGTTTCCCTCCGTGACCACATCTGGGACTTGATACACTGAAGTAGCAACATGATCCAGGTAGCAACATGATCCTTCTTTCAGGCGACCCAGTACCTCCCATAGGGAGCAGTCCCGTGGGCCTCCAGGCAGGACCATCCGTGAAGTACTTCCGTGAGACTCTGCCAGTGTCATGGGCAGCTACCCAATCATTTGCAGTTATTGGACTTAATGTGGAAAGAAGTTTACCGCATGCTTCTCCGTATACTTCTTTGAAAGTGAAAGGGAGCCACTAATTAAAAGTACAGCTGGAAGAAAAGGTGGAGACAGAGGAAATGTTCTTTTCCGAGAATGGGAGCTATTTCAGGAGGTATGTTAGCTGGTGGGAATGATCCAGTGGCCTGAGATGTCCTGAGGTGGGTGTGGCGCCTTCCCCTGGCTCCCCTGGGGCAGTCCATAACCCTGACCTCCCCTTGGAGACCTCTTCTCCTGGGGCTTTGAGGTCTCTGCTACTGAAACGTTGCTTACACAAGCTCACTAACTGAAGGAAATTACTTGGGTTTCTCCTTTATGACAGATACCTTCCCTTGCTCCTTCTTTAGCCGCCAGTAATGCTTGTGTCTTGAGTCTCACAAAAGCACCTCACAAAGGATGGTCTCTCACCAATCTGCCCTGTCTTGGGACAAATATTAGAGAATCTTAGCTGAGTGGTCTGAATCTTGTCTTTAAGTATCTCCAGGACATCTTCAGCTCAGGGCACAAGCATGACTTACAGGGAAGAACCACCTGGGCATCCTTCAGCTTCTTACTCCTTTTCTTCTCTGAGAAGCAGGGCTTCACATGCAGGTTAACCCCACGTAGTGGCCACTGACTGCACAAGTGAACAAATTTGATTCTCAGTTTGAGCCTAGAGAAGATCCACGGACCTTCCACTATCCACAAGCAGATAGGACATTCAGAGGGTCTTTGGAGTAAACGTGATGCTAAATGGACCATGGTCCTAGGTGGTAAGGTCCCTCTTCTCAGGCTGCTGACTCATTCTTAACTTGGAATTCCAGATTAAAGCTGCACATAAGAAAGGCTGGAGAGAGAACCTGCAGAGAGGGGAAACCCATCCCCACCACTAGAAAACAAACTGAACATCAACCCTCACTTTGAGAGTGTATTGTCATGATGTTGCAAGGACAGATGCATACACCAAATGCATGTGTTAAGGTTATACCAGGTGTACTTGTTCAACAACTGAGCGTCACTGTGAGTGGAAACACTAGAACTAACTCCCACAGCAAAGAGATAGTATCTGTCAAAGATCTGCTGGGTGCCATGGATTATTTGATGGGTGCTTAATTCATTTATCCTTTTTACTATGCAGATATTTCTTCTCCAATACCCAAGGAAATCCCTGGTGAGAAAACTGATCTCTTTCCAGAAGAAATTGATTAAATAATAAGAACTTATAGAATCAAATTCTAAATTTTGTGGTGTCTATGATAAGAAAAGGTCCAAGTAAATCCAATTAAGCGTAATAGATGTTCCCTGAAGGCTTATCAAAAGAAAGCATTCAGAGCAAAGAACTGTGCCAGGTGGTAGGAACAAAGGTGTAGAATCTATAGTTCCTCCTCTCAAGAATGTCACTCTGATTTTGCAGGGCCATCATAATCTTAACATAACCTACACCAATGTTCTAAAAGACCTTCTATTCTTACCTGCTCTTATTCCATCGCTAGTTATTTTTCTTTCATTATCCAATTCCTCCTATATTCACATCTTTCCTGTTCTGTTTATCCCTTGCCCTTCTTTTGAGTCCCCACTCAAGTTCCATATTCTCGACAAGGTCCTTCCTGACATCTGCACTAAGAGACTCAGTCAGTTTTCTGAACACCAGTCACATCCACTATGGGTTCTATTCGTATGGCACATGGTCTGTGCTGCCTCAAATTATTAGGGCTATGATCAGCCTCACTGACAAAATTGTAGATGCCCCTGAGGCAGGAATCCCCTTCTAACACACCTGATTTCTCCAGAGCTAATCAACCAAAGGATCTTAGTACAACTGGTCCATGATGAAGATGATGTAGTCAGATGGGGGAAATCTTCAAAGGAGAGGTGAGATGTAAGCTAGTCAATCGAAGAGAGATACAGTTTTTGGGGGAAGAAAACAACAAAGAGGCAAAGCACGACAGTGTCATTTGGTGGAAGCAAAGGGAGCTTGGGCAAAGTCATAAAATGAGAAGAAAGTTAAATATGTACAGAAATGCATACAGAAGGTGGTCAGACTAGGAACTGGTTTCAGGCTGAGAAGCAAAGGTAGAAAGGTTCGTGTTAAACAGGGTGTTGTCAGGTTATAAATGCCTTAATATCCAGAAAGAGAGGATCCCACTTGTTGTCTTAGGAGAAGGGTGGCAAAGAAGTGTCATCTCAGGTTCCAATCAAAGGACAGGCTGTGTTCAGTCCATTTTAAAGCCCTACCTTTTTTCACCTGAATAGAGGGTCCTGAGTCACACGTGACAGATGCCATAGGTGCTGCACCGGGGAATTGTAGAAGGCCTGGTACACAATGTACACAATGGCCATCTCTATTGCAGTGAGTTATGAATGGTTTCTGAGAAGGGCAGCGACAGATTCCAGTGTGTACCCTGGCAATAAGAGGAAGGTACACACCTTGGGATGAAGCTATTGTGACTCCACTTGTGGTGGGTGTCAGCAATGGAGTAGAGAGGAGGGGTCAACATCACCAGCAAAATAAACAAACATGTGGGTGAAGAAGAGCCCAATCATTACCATCGGCTTTCAGGTTTTGAGCACGAGTGTCAGGAAGAAGGAAGAGACTCTTTAGGTAAGGATGTAGATTAATAATTTATCAAATGAGACAAACTCTGCCGGCTGCCTCTTCTAAGTGTCTTGGTCATGCAGGAGTTAAGTGTGCAGAAAGCTGCAGATTGCTATTATTTTAGAGCCCTGTGAAAATGTAATTTGATTAGTCTATTGGACGATATTCCAAAGAACCAAATGTCTTCCATGAATCAGTCTGAAATGCTTAGGAAAACCAAAATAAAAAATGCTTTCTAAGCCAATGGAGGTGCTAATTAGTGCCTTCTGCATATCTCACTCCATCTTCCCTAGCCATACACTCTGCAGGGTTAAGCGTGGTGTCTGCTGCTTCAGATGGCAGGAGTCCACCTAGCAGTGGGTAGGGTGGATGGAGACTCAGGTCTCCAAGAAGGAATAAGAACTGGATCTTAAGCCATGCAGTGGGACACACTGAGTAGGGCAGGGCATGTTCTTTCTTGCTTTAATTCTCCTCCAAATCAACCCCTACAGAACTTGGGAGTAAGAGGACCTTAATATCTTTTTCAATATTTATTCTTCAATGCATTTAGAAAGTCAAATCTGGTTTTATAAAACCAATAAGGGGATCTTGGAAGGGGAAAATATTAGAAAATATCAAAACCCAGCAACCAGAGAAATGAGTGAGGAATGAAGGAGGTCCTCACCAACAGGGCTTCGTGGTGAACACAGGCACAGCCCTAAGGGTCCCATCTTCTCCCTGGGCGAGCCTAGTGCCTACAGAAGCTTGAGAAAGTCCGGGGCAACAACGAGTGGTTGGTTTGCTCTGCATGGCATTCCTTGGGTGTCAAATTCTTGCTGTGACTACAGTAGCAGATTCAAATGCTTCCTGGAGCCAGGTGGGCAACCACAATTACACCAAGCAGGAAAGAGAGCAGGGAATCACATAGCTCATGGCTGCCAACAGAGTGCTGCCCTGAGGAGGCCTGAGCCTCAATTGCTGGATTTCCTGAGTTTTCAGGCAATTCTAGGAACCCCATGCCAGTGAGACCTGGGCTACCCACTTATGCCTCTCGGTTCAGATTCAGGTTCAGGTTCATTATTGAAAACAGGCAACCTGACCCTGATGAGCCCATCCTCAGGCTCCAGAAAGTTTGTCTTATACATTGGCGAAGTAGAGAACAACAAAAATAAAACAACCACCAGCATAACAAAATACCCCAATAAACAAGGAGTAGTAACTCCACACTTCTCTCACCAAGACTCCCAACTACCAGGCAGAAGTGTTGAAAAGGTTGGTTGCTGCTTCCCAGGACCCAGGGAGCCTGGAAATGCAAAAGGAAATGGATTGATGAACCAAATTAATTTTTAACAATTTTATTATAATTTTTAAAACAGGCTTAGTTTGCCCTAACTGGTTTGGCTCAGTTGATAGAGCGTCAGCTTGCAGACTGAAAGGTCCCAGGTTTGATTCTGGTCAGGGGCATGTACCTTGGTTGCGGGCACATCCCCAGTAGGGGGTGTGCAGGAGGCAGCTGATGGATGTTTCTCTCTCATTGGTGTTTCTAACTCTCTATCCCTCTCCCTTCCTCTCTGTAAAGAATCAATAAAATATATTTCTTTAAAAAAAAAAAACAGGCTTAGTTTGTGAATTTCTTTTTTAAAAAATCATATTGATTTTCTCTGGCTTGGTTTTCTCCAAAATCTAAGCTTGGCAGCAGAGAAGACTGATGTATGTGAATTAGATGAAAAGAGACATTTGTGTCATTTCAAATAAAGTCAAGAAGACAGTGGATAAGGAATCTAACAAGAGATATAAAAGCTGTATTTGTGTATCAGTGAGGATGGGGTTCAGGTGAGGGGTTCAGACACCCCAGCTACCCCTCTGGATCAGTGATGGCTGAGCCTTATGGAGAGCTGTAAGGTGGTAGGAAAGAAGGCCCTTTCTCCAATGGGTATTAAAATTGCGTAAGACTTTCCATATGTGTCATCAGATCAGAAAACTAACCCCCCTTGTGACCTAGCTGGCTCCACGTTGCACATTCCCTGGAAAACATGTTGCCTTTTCCTTTTGGGGCTTCCCTTGGTCTCCTGGCAAGCAGATTGCTTGTGAAGATGGATTTCAGGGCTGTGGGGTGTGGTCCACGGAGTGTGGCTCAAGAATCTCATGAAGAGGCCCTGGGGGCAGGGCTGCCCATTTCTCTGGCTGGCTGGATTTCCTGCGGGGCCAGGGTGTTGGAAATTGCAGCAAGGCTGAGCGAACTCTTCTCATCAATATCTGAAAATGGTCATTTCCTTTCTGACAGTCTGAGCCATTCACTGTGGCCACAGTGCCAGCCTGGCCTGGATCACACATCCATTCACACGTCCGAGGAAATCCAGAGCAATGGCAGGCACCTGGGAAAGGCCAAGGCCGGGGCAAGTGAGGCATCCTAGCAGGACATGTGGAACCATGGAATGGCTTAGGGGAGAAGAGGTGCTCAGAAACTCCAGAGTTCTGTGGATAAGCTAGCCAGGCTCGCAGGGAGCTTGCCTTCCGGAGTTCCCTGCACAGCAGTAGGTGGAGGTGATCATGGCGGGAATGGAGCCAGGAAGAAGTAGAAAAAAAAATTGCTTAAAATAGACAAATATTTATTTTACCTTCCATTTTGGGCAAGGTCTCTAATTTATTATGGCATCAAGTCATTACAGTATAACTGTCAAAAATTAGACTGTGCTTGCATCTATATTGTGGTTAATAAAGTGGCAAATAGGCTTTCTCTCGTGTGACAACTTCAATCAGTGGGTAATGGCTTTATGGTCTGAGAAACTCTGAGAGTGAGTTGAGTTCAGGGAGTGGGAGCTGCAGTGGATTAGCAGTGCCTGCTGAGGTGAGAGACTTGGCACTGAACAAATGATGTTTCTCAAACTCTGGGTCTTGGAAGTGCCCCACAGGACCCAGAAAAAGTGGATGGACAACTCCGTCAGGACAGCTCTCTTTGACCCCCATAAACTATCAGAAACTTGCAGCAGAAGAATCTCTGCTAAAACCCAAAGTTTCAAAATCACTAATGTTATGGGCAAAAAAGACTGGAGTTTTGATTCTAAGTTCATTCTTAACTTGGTAGGTAGGTTTGAATCAGATATTTTGACTTATATTTGTCACCAGATGTCACATAGGACATCTGAAAAATGTCATAGTTGTACCATAATAATGATCACTTGCTTCAATATGCCATCCTTGGCAGTGGCTCCCCAGGATGTTTTATGAGCAGTTACTTATTCTCTTTAAGTTTAGCAATTTCCAAAGTTCAGATATATACCCCGGAATCACTGGGTTTGTTTTTTTTTTTTCTCAAAACCCATTCATGAAATTTATTGCAAACAAAAGATATCAAATAAGCTTCATCTTATGTGAACAGTTGTGGCTTTCCTGGTAAATGTAAGAGCCTATCTAGGCTCTAAGAGAAAGTGATGTGATTGACTGGTGATGTCTGCTAAGGAAGCGGGAGCTGGAATGGGTAGCACAGAAGCCATATACATCCCTACTCTATTTTTAAACCTTTATCATAGAGTTATATTCTTCACTTTATATGATTCTTATGCTGACAGAGTTTCATTTGCTTTGTAGGGCAGACATTTATTTTATCTCTTCTCTCACCTCCTTTTTAAGTTGTAGTTCAATATTCCAAAATGCCATTTGATCTAACCTGATCAGCCCTGTCACTGAGCTGAGCCCTTGTCCAGATTCTCTTCTTTCACAGCAACACCTCTTTTCAATCAAATTCTCCATTTTGTTTGTTTTTTTATGAGCCGGTGATTTCCTCCTCCCCCTCCCCCCCATTTTTTTCTTTATATGTTTTTCTTTTTAAAATATTTTTTATTGATTCCAGAGAGGAAGAAAGAGATCAAAACATCCCCCTGCTGGGGACTGAGCCCAAAACCTGGGCAGGTACCCCAACTGGAAATTGAACTTTGATCTCCTGGTTCACAGGTTGACACTCAACCACTGAGCCACACCAGCTGGGTCATTTCTCCTTATTCTTAAAAACTCGAGACAAATACTGCTTTTTTTCAGGTAGTCACTGCTGACTACTTCATGTGCCACTGACTTCCCTTTCACTGAGCAAGTACACATGTCTTCAGTGCCTGTCACACCATTTAGCCATTAATTACGTTCTGTCTTGTTCACTCAGAGACGCCTTGTATCCCATGCCCATACACTATCCGACATGGCAATCAGTCACACGTTGGTTCCTTTGAGGATGAGAAAATCTTCCATGAGATGAAAGGAAACTAAGTTCCTCTCCCCCTTTTTTCATTGCAGTTTTTTCGCATGAACAAGGAATAGTTCAAATGACTGTGAAAGACTACCTAAGGTAGGTGGCAGAGTCAGTGTTGCTTCAGTCCAGTGTTTTACAGTCACGTCTCCCATGAGGGAAGTACAGTGAGGAGAGTTCTTAATAACGACATGAATCCTGGGATCTTGTCACTGGTTGAGCCCCAGAGCTGCAATGTTTCCGGGAGCCTTGAGAGAAATACAGGTTCTTAAAATGTCATGAAGGAGGGAGCAAATTATATCAACAAATTCTGACATGGAGGGATTTAATTAAAACATGCAGAAATGGCATTCTACTATAATTCAGCTGTTCACAAGGACCTGTTCATAAAACAGTTATATTCATAGTTCATATTGCCAATATTATTGACCATCATGCAATAATTTAATTATTATAATTTCCAATGTTAAGTGGAAAGCAGTAAGAGTCTCTTAAGTTGAGGATAGACTAGGTCTCAAAGTGACCCCAAGCACCAGCATCCATGTCACCTGAGAACTTAATAGGACTCATTTTTGATCCCCAACCCAGACACTTTGAAAAGGAAAACTCAGGGGTAGAGTTCAGAAATCGGTGTTTTTGTATGATCTTCGCATAGTCCTGGGCATGCTCTGGTTTAAGAACCACTGAACTAGACTATGAGCTTTTATAGGTTGGGAGAAGCAATTGAACAAAGAGGCAGGGCCCCTCTATTCCTACTAATAATAGACAGGATTAAGGCAAATTCAGCTGTACATGCAGGATACCTTGGTCTCCTTGGGAAAACTGTTATCTGCATTGTATTCTTTGATAAATTTCAATTTTGTGCCAACTGGCTCTTGTATTTTGATGAGACCAGATGCAGCTATAGTTTAGATGAGGTATCTACAAGTCAACTACATTATGACAGGGTTCTGTTCTCTTTGGAAATGCTTTCTCTTGTAAAAATATGTTTTCATTGATTTTAGCTAAAGAGGAAGAGAGAGTGAAAGACAGATAGAAAAACTGATGAGAGAGAAACATCAACACTGATCAGCTGCCTCCTGCACAACCCCTACTAGGGATTGAGCTCACAACCCAGGCATGTGCCCTGACCAGGAATCGAATCAGTGATCTCCTGGTGCATGCTCAATCACTGAGCCACACCAGCCAGGCTGGAAATGCTTTCAAATGGCCTGCATTGCAAGTCTCTTTGGATAGAGGGATGCTGTTTTTTGAGGCAGTAGAGTGTTGCTGTTGTGTGTGGTTGGCCCTGAGCCTAGAGACAGCACTCAGAGAACACTAACCATGCCCTAGGAAGTCCTTCATGATGAGAATGAATGTTGAGTCGCTTCAGTGGCTGCTGCCTCTACCTCTTTCATATCAAAATTTTAACTTCCTCCAGAAAGTCAAAGCCTGAAAGATTCCCCAACGATTTTCCATCTGTCAAAAGTGAGACATTCTGTCACCTTCATAATGAGCACTAGTGGGCACCTGACACTTAAATCCTCACACCTTCTGCAGGCAGCACCCTCCTCAGCTGCTGCGCTCCCTCTTCAAATGTGTGGCCCCTGTGGATTATTAGGAATGACCAGGAAATGCAAATGTGTGCTCTGGAAGGGAAAGATTCCCAATGCCCTCCCGGGGGGGGGGGGGATGTTCTAAAGGGACCCATCTCATTGTTGCTAGCCTCTCACCCTAGATCTCTGCACCAATGTTCAGAAACTCCCACCCTATCCAGAGGGACCAGCTTCAACTCGTGCCATTCTGCTGTGAGTATACCACAAAGGTATGTGGTTTCCAGGCACTTCACATCCAGGAAAATCATCCCAGGCAGCAGTGGATTTCATGAATCGATAAGTAGGCACTTGAGAAATTCATGAATGGGTGGAGGAGAGAATGAGTGAGGATTTCTAAACCCCAATTTGCAAGAGGAGTATGAAAGGGTCTGTGACATAAGCTAAATATCTGTCAATGGGGAAATGGTCAAATAAGCTATCGGCTCCTATTTTATGGCATTCTGTACAGTGACAAAAGGAATAGGTAGTTGTGTATATCTACTAACCTATGATCTTCAATTCCTATTTTAGGAGAAAAAAGGCATGATGCCAAAAATACATAGAGTATGTTACTATCTATAAAGCAAATGTGAAAACTGTAAAGCATGTATGTGACTGGATAAAGACATTCATATTTTTTACTGCAGCATTCCTGAATGGCTGGAATTTGGGGGAAAAGATCCGGTGGACATTCTGCTGGACCTGGGGTTTGGTGCTGATGAGCCAGACATCTGCACACAAATTCCAGCCAGATTCCTGGGTTGTGACTCAGCAGCCACAGGGATCAATATCCGTGTTTTTCTTGAAGCTCAAAAGCAGCGAATGGACATGGAGAACCCTAACTTGTATGGTAAGTGAGGACCACATGGCATTCAAGTCCCACCGACAGAGCAAGAGCTCGCTGCCCAATGCACATAGAAGCCAATACTATGGCACTGGCTTTTAAGAAAAAAAATCTTTATTGTAAGATCAACCAGCAAGAAGATAAGAGGCAGAGCTCAAATCTGCTTCCATCCAGGGTTCAAAGAGAGATTGATGGAGTTCAGGGAAACCTGCTGGCATACAAAATCGCTGGTGGGGCGGGGAGGGGGGCACAAGTTTCAGCTAGAGGGCCTTGGAGCTTGGCCAGTCATGGTAAGATATGGTAAGAATGGCTTCAGCACCCAAACTCCCTGGACAGCAGACCCTTTGCTTCTGAAAGGATTCGGGTGTTCAGGTTCCAGTTGTGTCCCAGTGCTTTGGTTCCGTGGGGTGGAGAGACTTGGATCAAAATTCTCTCCTCTGCACATGCTTTGGCCAAATGCTGTTTTGTTCAGTTGTCCCTGAAAAACAACCCAGTATCTTGTTAGAATAAGATCAGTTTGAGCTGGTTGTGCAGTTACACAGTGAGCAGGGAGGTGAGCCTCAGTACTAGGAAAGATGGTCCGGGAGATGTGTACAGTGGCAATCTACCCCTCCTATCGTAGCTGAAAAAGAATAGCTTATATCTGGATCCCTCTACATGTCCACTGCAGGGTGGTGCATATGTTGGGGGGAGGGAAATATGTTCCATGTTGTCCTTATTCATGAAATTGGCCCATCTGGAAGGCCACTGGTTGTAATGACAGAAAAAAGGTGGACCTGGAATTTGGATCTAGGCCTGTTGACTCCATGCGCCATGATATTTCCACAATCTCAGGTGGCAATAGATGGAGAGGATAGAGATGAGGTTGAGGATAGCTACTGCCTAAAACAGTGGGAGAAACTCAGGTTCATCTTGTATGAGAGAGCTGGGTTTACTTTTTGACAATTTAGTTAATTCACAAGATTGAACTCAAGATACATCTTTGCCTGTCGATGTTATGGATTAACACACCATTAATTATTAGCATATATGAATCTATGTAGTATGCATGTACAACTAAATACAAAAGGTATTCACTTCCCCATAACTTTATATAGAGGAGTCACCTTCATAATAATTAGCAGCATATACAGAGGGGGGAAATGAGTTTCTGGAGCTTCAAGTCCTTCTCATCTTGAAAAATCACATGTTAACCAACCTCTTCAGTTTTGACAACCTCAACGCAGTTTCATTACAAAAACCCAGTCAAAAAATTGTGCTTTCTGTATCGTTCAGGCCGTTTCCGACAGCTGGAAATCCTGGGTCAGGTGGCCAATGCCTTCTCATCTTTGCTGAATGATGTTAGCACCTGGCAGAGCAATGCTGAAGAGAATGACGGAGAGGAAAGTGTGCAAAGGACTTCAGTGAGTGGAGCTGAAGAACATCCAGGAAGAGAGGGGGAACTTTTCAGGGGAGCCTCGAAACAGAACATCAGGGGAGATGATAGTTCAGAAGTGTCAGGGTTTCTGAAGAAGAGGGAACATTTTTCCAGCACTTATGCAGGACCAGGGAGGGGTGCAATAGAGTCACCAGCCATGACAGACAACCTCAACCCAAGTCATTTGTCTCCTTCGGCCGAGCATTGGTCTCTCCAAGCCTGTGATGACTTGATACCTTGTCGCCCTCCCGGAGCTCTTCTGAAAAGGCGCTGGCCTTACTCACCCATGCTAGCCACGCAGACTCCTCCTTCCTGTGTGTCTGAGGAGTCAGTCAAGGACAGAACTCGGCAAGAAAACGCGATTCAGACTAACAAGCTCAAGAGCTTATCTGGGGCGCGGAAGGCACTAGACTCCTTCGAACTGGAAGAGGTCAGTGTTGTTTGTACCTTGTGCTCAACTTCTAAGGGAGATAACCCTCGCCAAGGCACCTTTTTTCCTTTTGGCCTTCATTTAACCCCTTCATCTGTCAGCCCTGCGGCCTTAGGTCTTATGTTCCAAACTCCTGTTTATTCTGGGACATTTAAGGTCATTCTGGTTGCTTCAGTCAGAACTAAGTGATATGAAACCAGCCTTTGCTTTCTCCCATGCCTTTTCTGGTCTTTGCTCTCAGTTGAATCCACAGCTTATTTCTGTCTTCGTCATTGTTCACTGTTTTATTATGCATCTCAGGATGCTTTTCTCCACTCTTCCACATTTCACCTTCTTCAAGGGTCTGTTCAACTGCTTCCCACTCAGTGAAATTCCTCCTCTGTACTCTCGTAGCCTCATCAGGGAGAGCTTGTTGAGGTAGAGATTGTGTGTGTGTGTGTGTGTGTGTGTGTGTGTGTGTGTGTGTGTGAAGGATGTCTCCTCTGCCCCACCCAATTCCTGGAGGACCAGGTTTGGTCATCGAGGGGATGTGTCTTGGAAATATTCCCCCCAAGATGACTAATGCAGGGCCTTAGACAAAGAAAGATGGGTTTGTTTTTTATTTTTATGGAACCAGTATTTTGTTAGTTCACTTTGGGATTTATTGACAGTCACTTAGCTTGACTCCCATTTCACATATCTTCTCTGCTTTTTCATCCCACCTTCATACATTCATGATAATTTTCACCCTGTTTAGATGGCATGGCCACCTGCACTTCTCAGTCTTTTAAAAAAATATGTATTTACACATTTTCATTAGTTTCTCTATTCTTTAATATAATTACAAAGAAAGCACAGAAGAGCATGCCCCACCCCTCTTTTCAATTATCCAGTTGTGGGGGAGGATATTTACTTGTAAATCCCAAGGTTGGCCACCTCTCCTTTGAGCCTTCTGCTGTGAGGCATACTAATAGGCTCTGGGGAGCAGACTCCGCCCTAAAGAGAACCACAGTGCAGGGATGGGCACAGAAGCCAAGAGAGTGACAGGTTATTGATACACTACTCTGTACGTATAGAGACAGGTTGGGGTATCTGGGGAACAAGATAATGAGATGGATGCATTCTGGTGTCTCAGGTCCAGAGCTTTGAAGAGGAGATTGGTGATTACCCTGATCTGACTTCAGGAACTAAAGGTAAGAATTCATCAAGGTGTGCAATTTCATCAATGGTCTTTTCAGAGAATGTAAGTGACTGCTATTCAACTTTCTTAAAATGTAAAACTTACTCATTGCCAGGAGATGCCACATCTGTTACGACTACTATCTACTACATTTTCTACCTGCTACTATTAAATTCTCACTAGCAATTCAAATATACATGTAAATTTCAAAATATTTACTACAAAAATGTTCAGTATCCGTGGGGCTTGTCTACCATTAACTCTGTGTGAGACAACCAGGATAGTGGAATGGATTTCACATAGGACTGGGACTAAATGAGGGAATACGTTCTTACTTCTGCCAACTGCTTATTGTTGTACATGTTATATCATGTCACTGAGCCTCAGTTTTTAGATGTTATACAGAAATAAGAACAGGTAATTTTTAAGTTATCTGCCAGAACTTATATCCTAAATTAAGTGATTATATGACCTTCATGTGAAACCATCAGGTGAAACAAGTTATCTAGATGTAACTTTGGGGTCATCTCTTAGGTGGTTTTATAATGTCCTGACAGCAGGAGGAGGCAGCCTTTCTCTACTTCTGGTTCCTATGCCTTTGTACAACTATCATTGTGATTCAGCATTTCCATAATCCTATAACAGAACAAGAAGTAGACAGAAATTAGTGAAGCAAAATAAAGCAGGTGAAACTAGTGTATGTCCTGGAAGAAAATATGCTAATTTTAATTTAATTTAGTGTGGTGTCAAACACATATTTTTCATTACAAAGTGTATATATGGGCCTCATTTTGCTAAATGCTGTTTAGAAATTATGCATTAGTAATTACAGGGTCGTGCTGATTACATAAATTGTCATCCTGCTCTCTGAAGTAATTTTCACATAACCTGCATTTAGGTTTTTAAGATAAAAATAAGCATGTTTTCCATCTAATTGAATGCTTCTCAATGAAGCTGGAGGTTCTCTTGCCAATAGGAGCTGCCTTCCTTGACAGTCAATTAAGAGTTCTGCTGGTATCATCTAAGTCACCCTAATCATTCCAAAAAAATTATTTTTAAAAGGTAGATGAAAGCACTAGTCTGCATTTAATCTCAAATTTAGAGACCAAAGTAGTATGGGTGGAGGCTGGCCTAGTGGAGAACATCTGAATAACAATGAAAGCAAATGTAATTTCATTACTTTCACTAACAGTATTGTTAACCCAAGAAAAAATAAGACTAAGAAAAAAAATAAGTAAAACTAGTTCAATTAATACAGACAGAGGGAAATTATTGATATACTAGAGGCCCGGTGCACAAAAATTTGTTCACTCGGGGGGGGGGGGGTGTCCCTCAGCCTGGCCTGTACCCTCTCGCAGTCTGGGACCCCTTGGGGCATGTCCATTTGCCTGTGTGCCTGACCAGCCTGGGTGAAGGGCTGATGGCTGTTTGCAGGCTGGCCAATCCTCCCAGTGGGAACCCTCACCCCATGGGGGTGTGACCAGCCTGGGTGAGGGAGTGAGGGTCGTTTTCAGGCTGCCCATAGTCCCTTCAGGGTTCAGGTCCCTACTGGGGTGCCTGGCCAGCCTGGGTAAGGGGCTGAGGGCCGTTTTTAGGCTGCCCACAGCTCCCATTGACCCAACGTCCCAGCAAGACTGGCTAGAATCAGGTTTCTGAGGTTTATTTATCTTTTATAATTGAAACCTTGTTGCCTTGAGTGGAGGCCTAGTCAGGCAATGAAGCCTCCTGTTTGCTTCAGCTCTGTGGCTTCTATAATTGAAACATTGTTGCCTTGAGCAGAGGCCCAACCAGCCTAGGCAGGCAGTTTCAACTCCATCGCTGATGCAACAGAAACCTCCTGTTTGCTCTAGCTCCGTGGCTGCCGGCCGCCATCTTGGCTAGGTTAATTTGCATACAGCCACTTAGATTAGGTGGTGGGCATGGCTTGCCTGGTGGGTGTGGCTTAGGTGTCTCGGAGTGATGGTTAATTTGCATATTACTCTTTCATTAGATTAGACTAGGGGCCCGGTGCACGAAATTCATGCATGGGGTCGAGGGGGCGGTCCCTCAGCCCGACCTGCACCCTCTCCAATATGGAGTTCTTGGGGACTCTCACAATACAGGACCTCTGGTTCTTAATCACTAACCTGCTTGCCTGCCCTAACCACTCTGCCTGCCTGCCTGCCTAATCCCCCTAACTGCCCTCCCCTGCCGGCCTGGTCACCCCTATTAACTTTCTTTTTTAATCGTATCCCCTTCACACCCAATTGTATTTGACTTCCTTATTGGCTTCTTCCTCTCACACAATTTTTCTCCTTTATGTAACACTTTTCCTACTGACTCATCATTTATAAACTTTTCTTTCCCCCTTATTTCCTATTTCTGTTCCATCATCATTCTTCCCATTTTTCTACTCCCCTCCTTCCCTTCCCACATTCCTTCTTTCCTTTATCTTTACCCCTGCCCACCCTCCTCTTTTCCTTCTTTCCCACCTTAATTTTTTTCTTCACTTCCTCCCTCTGACCTGCTTTGCTCCCTCCCCCATTCCTTCCTTCTTCCCGTTCTCCTTTTAAGCTCTACCAGCTCCCCCTTTATAACTTTTCTTCACTCCCTCTTTTTCTCTCATCCTACCTTTGCCATGTATTCTTCTCTACTTAATTCCACTGTTTTAATACCTATCTATCTACCTGTCTAATTATCCACTATCATTTATCTTTTTTTTCTTTTCTGACTTCTACTTTTAAAATCTGTCCCCAGTACACAACTATACTTGGTTTTCATTATAGGCCCTACAGTTCACTCATACATCCTCTTTTTTTAACTCTGCTGTCCACTGACTCTTTTATAAAGTTCTTCCCTCCATCCTGTTCTACCCCTCCCCCACCTGGTTACTTCCCCCCAAACTCTCCCTGACTGCTGCACCCTCTGCCTGCCCCCTGCCCATCGCTCCCTCTCCTGGCTCCCGTTGGTTCACCCCAGCTCTGAAGGGAGACAGGGCCTTTCACAGGAGACCCCTGCCCCTGTGGCAGAGAAAATGGAGCCAATGAGAGAGTGGGCCCAGGAGGCGGTGTATGTGAGAGAGAGGGAGCAGCCCTCCTTCCCTCATTAAAGCTTCCATGGGGAGGGGGCATTAACCCCCAGCTCAGGGCTCAGCCCCAGCCAGGTGGCAGCTGCCCATGCAGCCCCAGCACTGCAGCTGCAAAGCAGGAGCACCTCCACCTCTGGACCATCCACCCCTCCATTCGGGGACCCACCAATGGCACAGCTTCTGTCTCCCCTGGACCGCAATGTGGGCTTGTTTCTCCTGCCCCTCAGCTGCTGCCTGGATCGTGGGACACCCACAGGGAAGTTTAGCCTCCGTGTGTGTGCCCCGTGATCAATCCAGGCCGCAGTCTCAGGGCCGGCCGGCTGCTCCCACCCCCGTGGCTACTGCCTGGATCCCAGGGCAGAGGTCTTCAGTCTGCCCTGCTGGGCCGAGTTCTGTGGCTTCTCCTGGGCTCTGGCTTCCACCATCTTGGCTGGGCTAATTTGCATACAGTCGCTCTGATTGGCTGGTGGGCGTGACTTAGGTGTCCCAAAGAAAAGGTCAGTTTCAATATTACGCTTTTATTAGAGAAGATAATTAAAGTAGGATATGGAAAGGTCAGGAAAAAAACAACAACAAAATAGTTAAAGCTAATCATTAAAAATTTTGAAAGGAAATAAAATATCACAAAATACTTTAGGGTTAAAAAATAAAATTTACAGTAATGATTTGCTTAACTTCTATTTTATTATCAAACTTCTGTAAAGTGTTGGACTTAGAATAAAAGAGATATAAAGACAAAAACTAACTGGGGTTTGTAATATTAATAGAATATACTTGCAATTAAAAGAAAACCTAAAATAAAAATAATACTTCTAAAAAGTAATCAAAATTATAAACCTCATCTATGGTTTGACGATAATAAATCATTACATTCCAAGTAATTAACATTCAATATATAAATGCTGATGTTATGAATTTGTAAAAAGCCCCTACAAGCTAATGAGAACATTAACAACAACAGATTCTATTAGATTAATGAAGAAAGCAAATGCATTGGCAGCCCAAGGAAAAAGTGTACAAGCTCCACAAAAATGATAAACATGATCAATGTCCCCTGTAAATAAAGGATGAAATTTTAAAATAATAATGATAATGTGTTTCACCTATCCTATTATCAAATATTTGAAGATGCAATAATACCTGGTGATAACAAACGTGTAGAATGAACACTCACCCACTCGCAGTTGGAAATTAAATTGTCATGAATTACTTGAAGTGTAATTTGTCTGTCGCACTATTTTAAATGCATGCAATTTTGATGCAATT
Source organism: Murina feae (assembly GCA_004026665.1). Taxonomy (NCBI): domain Eukaryota; kingdom Metazoa; phylum Chordata; class Mammalia; order Chiroptera; family Vespertilionidae; genus Murina; species Murina feae. The sequence continues at coordinate 141,558 of PVJC01000189.1, forward strand.
ATCACAGTTCTGGAATTTATCCTGCCAATAGACTCAAATGTGCACACAAGGACTTTCACTGCAAGAATGTTTATAGTAACCAATGACTAGAGGCAGCCTAAGTGCCCCCAAATAGGTTTGCTCTAAGCAATTGTTGTACAGCTTACATGAAAATCTACTCAGACATTATTTTGAAAAATACAGAGATATTTAAGTGTTGGTATGGAATGGTCTCAGAAATACACAGTTATTAAATGTGGGGGCGAGGAGGAAGATACCTGCAAAAGGTCCTACCTAGATTCCTCTTTGAATTAAGAGTGCATCTACTTCTGTTGATGTGGGAAGTGTGCACAGAACGCTCCTGGGAGAACAAATAAAGAACTGTCCATGGTAATACCTTAACAGAAGGGAAACTAACATGTTTTAAATTAATTGGCATCTTTCACTTTTCTTTTGTTACCATGTGCATATGTTATTTTCATAACACTACTTAGCGAAAAATTCTGGTGGTACTATAGGAAATTAACACAATGAAAATGGGAGATTTTGTTCTTGTTAATTTGCTGCCCCATTCCCCATAACAACCAGTCCAGACTTTTGTGCTCCTTTTATTTTTTAATTTTAAAAAAATTAATAAAATCATATATATTTAAGGTATACAACCTGATGATTTGATGTACATATATTCAGTGAAATAATTATTATAGCAAGCCAATTAAAATATCATCTCTTCACATAGTTACCCTCTTATGTATGTGATGAGTGAACCTGAATATCTCTTAGCAAATTTCCAATGTTTAACAGCATTATTGACTATATCTTAGATCTCTAGACTTGCTCATTCAACATAACTGCAACTTTCTACCCTTTGACCATCATCTCCCCCCCAAATTGGGAGACTTTAATATTTCTCTCCTGTTTTACAGGTCAAACAGGAAATAATAAAAGGTGATAGAAAAGACATTAATATAATTGATAAAATACTTAATAGAAAAATATTGAAATAAGTATTCTTTGCCAGTGTTCTTGAACTATTTATTTAAATATCTAACAATTTTTAAATGCAAAGATTATTTCTTTGGTTTCTTACACACACACACACACACACACACACACACGTATATAGACTCTCACATATAATGTATAAGTCATTTTGCCATAGATATAAATGTAGCAATATTTAAAATCAAGAATAAAAATATAAGCAACATTTTCTTCCTCCAAACAAACAAAACAAAATAACAAATCCAGGACTTGGGACTGAGTCCTTTAAGTGCAGAAAATGCTAAGTTAAAACTATAAATAAGGATAAATTGAATAATAATAAGCACTTTATTTAAAGTTGGAGAATTGGAACAGAAGCAGTAATCTGAGGCAAATTCATAGTATTAATTGCTTTCATTATCAACAAGGGAAAAAATAAACTAGTATCTAACTCAAGAAATAATCATAAAAACAATAAAATAAACATAATTAAAAGATAGAGATTAATAAATAAATGAAACTTAATAATGTGGGAAGTAGAAAACAAGTGATTTTATTTATTCATTCTCTCTCTATCTCTCTCTCTTTCTCTCTCCTTTCTGTGCTATTTCAAAGGGACTGGTATACTAATTTAGAAGAACATCTAAAATGGCTCACTCTCCTTTCTGAAGCAGACGAATTCAAATTCCACAGTATCTGTTCTACTCTTTCTCCTTTATTGTCTCTGCCTCTGCCCTCATGCTGTTGCTATGCTTAGTAAATGACACTTCTACAGACTCATCTGGAGGAACAATTATTTGTTTTCTTATGCTAAATGAGGGTAGGAATCCTGTCTTATTTACTGAGCATCCCCCGGCCAAGCCTAGTGCCAGACCTATTAGAGAACTCCACATATACCCTACTTGTTGCTCCCCATATTGATCAAGTCACTCTCCGTTTCCCTTGTCTTAGCCAGAAGAGTTCCCATAATAATTATTGCAACAGTGCATTGTGGGCAAAGTATAGTCTTAAAATATTATACATAGTATTTTCAATGATTTTACTGGCATGGATTTCAATATCTATAAATTAGGAATGTATACGGTATGTATATTCCTTTCAAATCTAAGCATTGGTGCTTCGTTGTGGGGTGTTGCATTTAGTCCTAAGTAAGGTATACTTCATTTATTTCAGTCTTGCACACTTCCTAGCAACATCTCTCAAAAGTTGGTTTCCCTGATTATGCATGGAGTGCGTTGCTTAACTGTACATTCCAATCAATTACAATTATTTATTAGGGAGCAGGCCATTATTAACAATTTACATCTGTTCACTGATTACTTCATGTAATCGCCACGCTATCTTCCCCTCTGTAGAAATAAGACATCCACAAATTAAGTTCCTAAGTTTACACAGCTCACAACGGGAAGCCAGGATGTTGTGAATTCAAATCCAGTTCTTCTTCCATACTGAGTTCATTCGTTCAGCAAATATTTAATGAGCTCTTATACATGCAGGAACCTGTTCTAGGTGCTGGCGATACACACGGAAATGAAATAGAACCCAGCCTCAGGGAGCTGTTAGTATTAGGAGAAACCCATTCGTTATCGAATAGCAATTGTGATGAATGTCATGAGGAAGAAGCAAAAGATGACTCGGAAGCTTCTAACACATGGGAAAGAGCCCCGTACAGATCTGAGTGCCTTGCTGGCGCATCCCTTGAAGTTCTTGGCAGCATTTGAGCGCTTTCTCTGTGCCGGGCGCGGTCCCCGGTTCTTTCTATGCAGTAATTCACTGACTTCCCCTGGAGGTTGACTCTGTCATTGTCATTCCCATTGCACAGATGAGGAAACTGAGGTAGGGCGGTTGTCTAACTGCCCATGGTCACAGACCTCAGAGCCCCCGTCCTTGGTTTCTGGTTGCCTCCAGGACTGACCTGGAGAGAAAGCCCCGCCCGGGTCATGCGCTCTTCGTGCTTGCTTCCCTTCTAGAGCAGAAATGCTTTTAAAACAACAAAATTGCTCAACCACGAAAACCAACTTACATCATGAGACCGGGAAGATTCCGCTTTCTGTGGTAACACGGGAATCGACATGGCCATCCATGCTTTCCCACTTGGGCTGTTGCTGGCCTCTCTGATGGAGCGAGCTGCCCACTTGGAGGTAAAAACGGACTCCACTGGCGCCGCGAGGGCCTGAGCGCTCGTCTCCTTTGTTGTTTGGTTTGGGTAAGGATTAGCTTTCAGGGAATTAGCACACAGGGAAGCGGGATCGCCAGGTTGAAGGGAACCGATGGCTCTTGACTGCCTGCTCCCGAGACAGATCAGGACTAGGACGCCGGTGGAGCACAAGTCCCGGGGGCCCTGTCCGTTGGCTCGGGTGCCGGGCCTCCATGTGCGTCGATGGCTTAATTTTCTGCACACCCCACGCGGCCGATTCCCACGCGGCTCGGCGTCTTCTTTATATTTCTCCGTAATGCCGTCTCTGGCTGCTTCGCCGCGGCAGGCTTTATGATCAGGGTTGTCGTTTGCTTTTTTCCCCTTCCTTGGCAGTAGGCAAAGAGACACTCAAACTGCAATCGCCCTGAACAACTTACACAGAAACCAGGGTGTTTTCCAGGCTGGTTTTGAAATATTACAATTTTTTTTATTAGGCAATTTTATCATTGTTATAAATAAGTAATTGTACTGGGGAGAAGGGATAATCCTTATTTAATTAAATTCATCTATACTCCCAGGTTGGCAGCAACAAGACATATGTGAGACTAATACCCGCAGCCTGCCTCTTTGCATGTGCAATTAAAAATTCACTCCACAGTAGCACTGGCAGTTTCGGGTTGCTTTTGGCATTTACAAATTCTTTTATTTTGTGACTTTTTTTTTTTTTTACCATACACATATGCTGGAGCAGATGTTGCTTATTTGTTGTTTATTCAAATCTGTAGGCTCTGGCAGCTAACTCCATTGTTCTGTAATGAAGCTTTATTCACTGTCCTGTATTAGGACCCTGCGCCTGCATGCGAGGCTGCCTTTGCTCCCAGTAGGACACCACAGTTATTGCCCTTGTAGTTGGCTCCTTATAGCTGGAAGCTTGCACTGGGGGGGGGGGGGGGAGCAGACCGACAACCACAACAAAGGGCTGGGTGGTTACAGTCAAGTGAGTGCAAGGGGACAGGCAAGAAGGTCACCCAGCGATGCTCCGCTCTGCTCTGCAGTTCTGCCCAGTGGCCCCAGCCTGGCATCGGACTCAGCTGCTGTGCTGTGGGGATTTGGTGTCTGAAGCTGGGAAGCATTTCCTTCCTGCTCTTTCTCTTCTTTCTCTTTCTTCTCCTCTCTCTCTCTCTCTCTCTCTCTCTCTCTCTCTCTCTCTCTCTCTCTCTCCTCTCACTTGTTATTTAATTTGTTCACAAGCAGGTTTCTATTGCAATCCCCCCCCCTCACCCTGCAACCATACATTTGTTCCCAGCCACGCTTAGCCCTAGGAGCTCTGTCCAGCGCAACACGATTTCTTCCATATATCACACCCTCATCACATCGTCCCTCATCTGCATCCTGTTCCTGGCTGCCTGGGTCTTCGGGGGAGCCACACTTCATAAAGTCGAGAATGTCAGGTCCGCGTTGACCAAAATAAAGACCTGCTCATCCCTAGAGTTCCAGTGCCAATTTGGAGACATTCGCCTTCTGGAAAACCCCTGTCTTGGCCAGGAGGCAATCAATCAGAGATGTAACCACCTCCATCTGGCACATTATGACATTGAACCTCACTATTAACACATTTGTGATTCATCTTGTCCCAACGAGTGGTGCCAGGGATCAAACCACATCCTCCCTCCCCGTGGCAGCTGGGAGCACTCTAGCTTCCCAGCATGCAGAGTTAACACATTGGATCCTGTGACATCGCAAGTAACAATTCTTTTAATTATCACACCTTCTTCCCCCCCTCCCCCACTCCACAGACATTTTGGCACCATTGGGGATATTTTTCAGCCAGCAATCAGTACTTCTCTTAATTGACTGAGTGTGTTCCGATGGTGTGAAGCCGGGTATTATCCACTATCCAATGCAAGGGGGCAGTTGCTTGAGGCTAAGTTCTAGAGCTATAACCCCTTCACTTGCTTGGGAACTTTTATCCCATAAAGATGCTGTAGTGTTCGTTCATGATATTTTTTCTTAGAAAATTTATCCTTAACAAAATGATTGCTCTGAATTGTCTATATATGAATGTGAATCTCCCCAGGATTGAATTCAAGGTTTTTGCCATCCTGGCCTCAGTCCATGCTGATGTCTCATTTCCTCTCCCACAGCCTGCACACTGCATGGTCTGGGATGCTCAGCTCCCCCAACATCCCCGCATTCGCATTCACATCTCTGTAATTAGAGGGCCCCCTTTCCCAGAATCCATTTCCCATTTCCTTTCCATGTGCCAGCGTCCCCCATCCTTCAATGTCTCAGTCATTACCTCTTCTGTCATCTCCTCCAAGATCCCTATTCCCCAAACTCCTTCAGTGCCCCCATATGTTTTGATATGTCCTTACCATACTTAGGCCTTTACATAGTTTGCCGTGAATGATAATTAGCTGGTACAAATGCATGTCCTAACTAAATTGTTAGTTCTTTTAAGGATTCTTTGTATACTTCTTTGGAGCCATCTCTCAGCTAGGGGTTGGCATCACCTCCTCAAAGGTGTCACAGGGGTGGCTGGTTTAAGGAATGGGAATAGACCTATCCTGAGAAGTCTGGGTGCCAGGCACTACACATGACATTTCATATTCTTAATTCATCTTCAAAACAACCATAGGAGTAAGTGAGGTTTACTCCCATTTTACAGATGGGATCAGAAAGACAGAGAGGTTTAAGTAACTGCATCAAGGTAATTCACCTATTGAGTGACTGAGCTAGGATTCACAGACCTATCTGATCCCAAGCTTTATTCTTGCTCAAAGACTCCTCTGTTGCCCTAGCAAAATGTTGAATGCTGTTATGTTAGGATAGTCAAGATGCCACCCTAATATAAATATGTAGGAGGAAATAGATTTATAGGTCAGTAGAGAAAAAAATGCTGTATTTCTAAGGGACTCTTAATATGCAAGTATATTAAAATGGTTGAAATTGTCCACATAATAAAAGGAAGTAAACAGAAGTTTACAATTTCACCAAGGGTTGAGTTTATTAAAATTCAGACTTAATGATAATAATCACAATTATTACTATTGTTGTTGTTATTATCAAAAACCTCCACAGGCCTATGCTAGATGGGAAAATAAACAGGAGAGTGCTTTTTTATGCCCCTTGTAAAAATCAATATTTTTGTTTAACAAGAGATGAGTTCTGGAACTTCTCAAAGGATACTCTGTCTCAGATATGAAACCAAGGTCCCTTCATTTTATTTTAGCCTGAGAGGTTGTTTTAGAAGATTAGAAAATCAGTCTTTCCTGAGCTTGGAAAGGTGAGTGTGGAAGGAAGCCAGGGTATGGCCACGGTAGTTGATAGCTGCCATCAACCAAGAAAGAAAGGAGGTGAAGTGGGTGCATTTCAGATGCTCTTTATCTCATGTTTTATCCCCTATTCTTGCCCCAACTCAGGCTCACTACTGTTCCCCACTCCTTCCTACATCCCTTTAATTACTGACCAATGGCAAATCTAAAACCATTCAAGATGAAGATCACATTAAGAAATTAGGCCATTAATTTAGGAATTTTTGTTTTGCCAAAAGTCTCAGGTAGTATGAAAGGAATGTGAAGATGACACCTTCTCATCTTCCTTTTCAGGATCTTTTAGAAGGACGTTGCCAGTTCTTGTCTTGTATAGCAAACCTCATTCTGTATGATAAGCGTAAGCTTCTGGAAAAGGTAGAGCAAATAAGGAGATTGGTGTTAGAAGAGGCTTTGACTGACCTTACTGAGGCTGTTCTCCTCACCTTGGGAAGACAGGTGTCATTTCCTCTTTTTAGCCTTTCCTGGGAGGGTTGAAGCCAGAGGTGAGGCTGGTTCATTTTCCTGGGAAGAGAGGTTAGAGAGGGGATCAGAGCCAGAGCAGCTGAGATTTTGATTGGTTTCTTCTGCTGCCAACTCTAGTCTGCCACTGGTGCCCACACAGGCATCAACGATGATATCTGCCATGGTCCATTTCCTTCACATGTGCAGTTTGCCCACCTGCGTGGCATTCTCACAGGTTTAACCTTGATCAGGGTCTGATGCATTAACCTATAAGACTTCAAATTCATTGTATAAAATAAAACATGATATGAACTTTAGCTATTCTATTTTTACTCAGTGACTTTCTTTTTAAAATATGTAGAATTAGTCTACAGGCAGTTTTGGTTTTGTCATTGTATCATTATTTTTTCTATTATAATAATAAGATAATCTTAATAATATAAGTTCTTGCCTCCTAAGAAATAAGACTACTTCAAAAACAAGCATTTACTCTTTGTTAACTGTAAAGTGAACAAATTATCCTATATAATAACAGGCTAATATGCAAATTGGCCAAACTGTGGAACAACTGATCACTATGACGCACACTGACCACCAGGGGGCAGACATTCAGTACAGCAGCTGCCCCCTGGTGGTCAGTGCACTCCCACAGAGGGAACACTGCTCAGCCAGAAGCCAGGATGACAAGTGCAGCGGCAGTGGCAGTGCTAAGAACCCCTCAGGGGTCCTGGACTATGAGGGGGCTCAGACTGGGCTGAAGGGACCCCCTTCCCCAGTGCACCAATATCATGTACCAGGCCTCTAGTGATTTCATAGTGTCCAATGTTCTTTTTTTAAAATATATTTTATTGATTTTTTACAGAGAGGAAGGCAGAGAGATAGAGAGTTAGAAACATCGATGAGAGAGAAACACCCATCAGCAGTCTCCTGCACACATCCCACTGGGGATGTGCCCACAACCAAGGTACATGCCCTTGATCAGAATCGAACCTGGGACACTTGAGTCCATAGGCCAATGCTCTAACCACTGAGCCAAACCAGTTAGGGCACATAGTCTGGTAACCTAGAGGGGGACCTGGCACCTATTAGAACCTTAAGATACATTTATTCAATAGGTGAATGAGAATAAGAAAGATTTCTCAGGGGCTTTCTTGCTACCTATGATAAAAAGACCACAAAATCAATCTCCTTCCTCAATGTCTGTATAGTTTGGCCATCAGAGGGAACCTTAAGATGGCCAAACCCCAGAGACTTCAGTGAAACCAAGGCCACTTAGATAAAACTTAGCAAAGATAATATAATCCAGTATTATAAATTCCTGAGGATCTGAGTTGATATGGAGAGAGAACTTTGAATTTTAGAGGAATAAACTGTATTTTATGTCCATCAGACTATGATTTTTATAAGATAAATTATGATTAATTTACTTCTTCCCATTTAGTATGCTTTTGGTTAGCCTTCAGAGCTTAGTGGTGAATATTTTACTAATTTGAGCCTTTTGCTTTTAGTAATTAGATTTTTTAAAATATTTTTTTTATTGATGTCAGAGGGGAAGGGAGAGGGAGAGAGATATAGAAACATCAATGATGAGAGAGAATCATTGATCAGCTGCCTCCTGCACGCCCCACACTAAGGATTGATCCCGCAACCAAGGCATGTGTCCCGACTGGGAATCGAACCATAATGTCCTGGTTCATAGGTCAATGTTGAACCCCTGAGCCATGCCAGCAGGCTTCAGTAATTAGATCTTTAACATACAAATTCTAGAGTTCAATTATGAATCATCTCTACCCTTTGTCTTAGGATGGGTTCCCTAGAAATAGACCTTGCGAAAAAGGTTTGTGTTAAAGTAATTTGTTGGGAAATATTCTCAGGAAAAACAATAAAGGAGTGAAGAAGGAGACCAGAAAGAGAAGGAGGTAATACATTTCATAACACACCCTTCACTTAACATTTAAGATTCAAGCTTTTCATCATTTTGCTGATTCCATGGGCACTATTGGTTATTTTAGCTTTGAAAATAACTAATACCTTAAATCACACAGTAGCTTCCCTAGTGAGCTGAAATAATTGTTTTCAGTATGTGTGTGTGTGTGTGTGTGTGTGATTTCCTCTGTCCCTAAAACAAGAAGCAGCATGAGGATTATGCACAAGTGAATCACACACACACACACACACACACACACACACACACACACACACACGACCCGAAAGGCTTCTGAAATTCATAGACATTAGCAACATTAAAACATTAGCTTTTCTTTCAAACAATTGTTGGACGCCCAAACCTCTCCTGCCTACCCTTTGCCTTTCCCAATCTGAGTGCTCCGTTTAGAAGAGGAATGATTTTAATCTTGCTGGTTTGATATATGATGCAGTTTCCTGGTCATATTTCAGTGTCGATAGTTGTATCTTCTCTTCCTCAAATGCCCTGTTGCTTGCTTGCCAAGTGGAATTCTTCTTTCCTTCTAACCAGCTGCTCCCAAGCTCTCCTGTGAGGTGGTGAACAGCTGGAGGGAGCCACCCCAGTGATGGTTGCACATCAGTGGTATCAATACAATTAGTCTATCAACTTGTTCAGTTCTTTTTTAAAAAATCTTTATTGTTCATATTATTATAGTTGTTCCTCTTTTTTCCCCTCAGAGCTCCCTTCCTCCCAGTTCCCACCCCACCCTCTGCCTTTACTGCCCCACACTGTCCTCCTCTATAGGTGTACAATTGCTGTCCAGTCTCTTCCCGAACCCCCAACACCCCTTTCCCCCTGAGACTTGTCAGTCCACTCCCTTGCTATGCCCCTGATTCGATTCTATTCACCAGTTTATTTTGTTCATCAGATTTTTCATTCACTTGATTTTTAGGTTCACTTGTTGATAGATATGTATTTGTTGTTCATAATTTTTATCTTTACTTTTTCTTCTTCTTCCTCTTCTCAAAGGATAGTTTTCAGCATCTAATATAATAAAAGAGAAACATGCAAATTGACCATTAACCACCAGCCAATCAGAGCAGCTGTATGCAAATTAACCCGGCCAACAGCCATGGAGCTAGAGCAAACCAAAGGCTTCTGTTGCAACTGCCTGCCTAGGCTGGCTGAGCCTCTGCTCACGGCCACGCCCACCAGCCAATCAGAGCGGCTGTATGCAAATTAACCCAGCCAAGATGGAGGCTGGCAGGGCGGCTCTGCACT